>JASDQU011246882.1:6957-16961 GCA_032191745.1 Picea mariana | reverse complement strand
AATTATGTTGAAATATTTTTGTGTCATAATTAAAATGGGGTTTATGAAAAAAACAACGATGAGAAATTTAATTATAGAATTTTGCTCAATATTAAATAGTTTGGGTAAATGTTTTGAAACATTGTATTTAATGGTAGTTGTGATTGTAGAAACACAATTCTTGTGGAAAAATCCATGGAAAATAATAGATCTATATAATTAAAAAGACTTGTAATTATGTAGAAACATAGTTCTTGTGGATGACTCCATTGAAAATAATCAATGGGACAATGAAAAGATTTGCATAATTACAAAGACGTATAATTATGAAGAAGTGAATAATGAGTACTTGTAGGTGATGTGTAACCCATTTTAAAAACTTTGAATGATATATATTAAATGTGATTGATAATTAAGTGCACAATTGGGGTTTATAAAGTGCAAAATTCAGTTTTGAATGTGCCAATATAGGAACCCAAAATTTTAAAATCAAATTCTAAAAGTGTCAATATCGAATTCCAAAATTCTAAAATTAGATTTTGAAAGTGCCAATATTGGTTTTCAAAAGTGAAAAATAAAAATTTGAAAGTGTCAATATCATCTTTCAAAAATGAAAAATTTGACTTCGAAAGTGACAATATTGGATTCAAAAAGCGCAAAATCAAAATTTGAAAATTAAGAATCGAATCCAAAAATGCAATTTTGGAACCCGATATTAGCACTTTTGGAACCACATTTTTCACATTAGAAATCCCAATTCTAGACTTTAGTTCGCCTATCTTTAAAGTGGTTTAGTCTAGAATTAATCAAAATTTAATGAAATTGGGGTTTATGAGTGTGTGTGTGTGTGTGTGTCCACCTATATATATGTAAGCACATATGTAGGATTGTATCTTCATATGTGCACACACACACATGTCAATTGCTTAGACATTGAAATTATGAAGATATTGAAGATAAGATATTTATAACACACATGTCAATTGCTTAGACATTGAAATTATGAAGATATTGAAGATACAATATTTATATAATCAAAACACCTAAACCCTGTTTACATTTGGTGTCAATATGTTTGTATTTTCATTACTTTGTTGAGCCAAACATCGAGTGATTTTTTTTCATTAAAACATAGCTTATGAATTAACAACTCCAATTCATTTAAATTTACAAAATAACAATATGAAACCACCATATATATGAGGGTTCGACCTTTTAAGTGATTGTATCTTCCTATCTCGAGTTGAGAGGATTTATCTTGCAAACATGATCAAGAGGATGTCTCACTACTAGAGGAGCTTGGATAATTTACAAGGGAATCAAAAGGGTGATTCAACTTGTTTATCATCATATTCTTGTTATTTCCAATTATTCCTCTACCAAGTATTTGATTTGTTGATTACTTATTTCGAGGATGATTAGGCAAAGGGTTTGCAAAATACAAAGATTTTATTGGTTCCTCCACTACAAAATATTTGGCTTAATTAAAAGCTTCCTTTTGCCTCTTGATCCTTTATTGGTTGGTATCTCACAACCTAATGAAAGTTGAATATGTTTTTGGATTATAAGGTGGGAGATGGATCCTATTATTGGTGACTCACAACCTAATGAAAGTTTAATATGTTTTGAGATTAAAAGGTGGGAGATGGCTCCCATTTTGGATGCTTAGAGAACGCAACTTAATAGACTTAGTCATACACAACTATCTAATGTTGTTAGTATTCATTTGATTTATGGTATCTAATTCCATCTTCCATCACACTCTTATATCTATATGCAATGCAAGGTGATTGGAATTTTGATGGAGATGGGCCTAGGATAGCTTGGATTAAAATTGCTTCAATGGCCACATTTTTATCAATTGTATCCTCATAAGACACTTTATATACCACTTTAGTACATTGTGGCCATACTTTGGATGCAAAGACATCGATGAAACTTGATTGTAAAAAAATATTTTTCCAAAGGGAGAGATATAAGCATGAACTACTACCCTCCACTTTCTTATGATTTCAAATTTGGGTTTATGAAGAATTTGTTTGCACAAAAAAGGTGACTAATAAATTTGTTATATTACTTTGCAATATCAAAGTATTTCAATCACTTGACCAATTGTTGGAAGACATCAATTGATCCTTGATGAAAGTGGTAAAACTACAAGAGCTTGTCATTGATCAATGAGTGAGTCAAACAATTTAATGATGACATCATTGTAGACCATAAATTCAACACATGTCAATGCAAACAAATCTAAACAAATAGTAGAACCCTTGTCAAGAGCACCAATGAACTTGGTAATTCAAGCAAAGGAAAAGGAAATGGTGCTTCAAGGACACAAGAGGTCAATGAAATCCTACAATATTCCATATAGGATGTTTAGATCCCAAACTAAAGGTGACGATCTATCAGTCTCATCACATGTGGAGATGGAACACATGATTTCCTTGGATTTGAACATATATATGAACTTGTTGATAAGGTATGGTCTATTTCAAAGTACACATAAACATTTGATCTAATACTATGGTCATTTGAGAACCAATATGGGTGATTGGAATCATTGAAAGGATGAAAATTGAGGGATGTGGTATTAACCCAACCATTAAGGGAAGATAAACCCTATACAGGGTGGCTTGATATGTAATCACTTTTTAAGGTAATGGATACTTGAAACCCATACTCGAAGAAGGAACCAGAAGATGGACTTAGTTCTGTAAAAGAGCTTATCATAGAAATGATAGTTTTGGATTCTCACAAAGATAAGAACATCAATGATATACAATCTTGAGGAAAAACCAAGAATCAAAGAGAATTATGAAGAGAATGCCCCCTACAAAATTCATTTCTTAATGGTCAATGATCAACTAGAGTCACGTGGTTAAAGAGTTCATGATACTTTACAAGAATCCAAAAAATAAATGCAACCTTCATTAGGTTCTAGGGCCAATTAAAAGCAATACAAGGGACTTTGAAATAAACAAATCTGTAGTAGGGCTCCTGGGATTGTATGAAATTCTTATCTTTGTCACCAATGATCATGGATGGAGAACTCATTTAGGGATTGCTATCGCATGGTTTGTAGTTTGGCCAAAGCCAAAGCCAAGCAAAAAATGTGTGACACAAATGGGGACACCTATTGGTGTCACCTCAATAGATATCCCCCTCGTTTTAGTAAAGGATAAGTCCAACATAAGGGGGGCTTTCCAGGTGACCCTAGGGGGATTGCAAGGGGAGAAGCATGGAGATAGAAGAAAAACCCTATAGGTCAAGGTCTAATATGTCTCGAGCCTTGAGTAAAGAGCCTTTGGAGTTGGTAAATGGTTTCCAAAGTTGTGTACCTGCAAAACAATGTTAGACAAACCAAAACAAGGCTGAATATGATGATATAAGCCTCAAGAAAAGTGGGGAATCAATAAGAAACCTTGTTGTCCCAAAATTGCATTATTAAGGAAATATATATCACAATGAATAAATTATGACAACTGCAAATTAAACCATCAAAATCAAGTATATGATGTTGGAAAATAAAGCTAGCAATTAGTAGACAATATTCCAATATTTAAACCAAGACTTTGATAACAAAAGAGGGATGTTAATGAGTGTTATCAACAAGTATTTATGACAACCCAATGGTTGTAGGAGACTTTTTCTACAACAACAAGTTCTAACCACTAAAATAAACAAGTAATCCACTCAAACAATAGATCAATTATCACAGCTTGCAAGTGAATTTCAGTGGTAGAAAAGTGAATAAAGAGTAAGAAAAAGTAATTTTGTTGTAGCCCTATTGGTTGTAGATTAATGCTTGTTATAACAACTCAATCACTTAGAAAATAAAGATTCCCCTAGGGCATAAGATGGCTTAAAGGATCTAAAATTTAGATACAAGCTTGAACATTTCAATATCTCAAAATTCACATTTACCAATGCAACAATATTCAATCTCTAATGCAAAGATTAGTGCCTTATTATTGGGTGAATGGAGTCTCTTCCTTGGAATACAAGTTAAACGAAGAAGAAGAAGAGATATTTGTTGAGATTTAAACCCTTATAAAACTCAACAACAATCCTTCCAAATCGTCTAGCTTAAAATCCAAGATGAACTAGGGTTTTAATCATTTATCTAGGGGTGCAAACCCTCTTACTTTCTGGAGAAAACAAACCCCAGACAAACCTTGTAACAAGGTTGTAAACCTTCTCACTCCTCGAGGAAAGCCTTGTATCCTTTCAATTACAAATAATATTAAACCTTGGTGGAGGGTGTAAGCCCTTTTACTCCTCCTATGGTTTTAGATATGTTTCTTGAATTTGAACAAGTAAAATGACAATAAATTGCAGAAAATTATTCACCAATCCAAGAGATAGCACACAACATACCCTTACTATCAAGATATCATCCACAAAATGCCAAAGAAACACCACCAAGAGAATTCACTAGCATTTATTGCTCCAAATAACAAGTGTTGCATCCATTATGACATGAAAAAAGAGAGATAGCAATTTTCCCAAGGAGACCAAAATTTCAGTCCAAGAGTATGTAATTCTCAAGTGATGACTTCTGAAAATGAAAAGGGACGGTCCTCTATTTATATGAGACCATAAAAACCAGTTTGTCTATATAAAATTGTCAACAACAAATTAAAAGAGGGCCGACCCCCTTTATTTTCTCTTACAACTTGCAAAAATAAAAATTACATAAAGTAAAACCCCCAAAAGGGTGGCATCATGCCCTAGAAGTGATCCAGATTATTTTGGGAACGAAATGAGAGCGGAGATATAATAAAGAAATGTACAAAGATATATCAGATATCCAATAATATAACAAAGATATAACCATAAACACAGAGATACAGTAATACACAATTTCTATTAATGAGTGAAATGTACAGAACTGTAAAATTACAGAGTGAAAGACTCGCTAGAATGGTGACATCTTATCTTTGAAAATAGATGTGATGGATACAATCATTCGCAAGAAGATGATTACAATGAGGCTCTGAAGAAATTTTTACAATAAACATGAATTCAAAACTTTAGACATCCAAAAATCTAGCCCTAGGAGATGAAGCGCCAAAAGTCATGTGGGCCTTGTTGGGGTAAGTTAGTACATCAAATTCTCGCGGTTGTAACTTTTGCATACGATCTTTGTTTAGGGCGTACAATAGCTCGTTGGAAAGGTATTGACGAGGAGCTTCATTTCATAGAATTAATCAAAGCCTTTAGCTATGTTTAAGGTGCTCGATTTTGAAAAACATCGTTTAGGCCCTCAAAATGGCCTCGAAAGTTTAGGAACCGAAAAATTACTAAAAATAGTAAATTTCCAAAGAATTATTTTGAGCCAGTTGGAATAGGTGGGTGGCCATTGATATCCACCTAGATTAATAAGGGTGACATGAAGCCTAAAAGTGAAACGTTGAGCCTCAAAATGCAGATCATTGGGCTTCCAAAGGCCACGTGCCAAGCTCTCATATGCTATAGTGTCATGCCATGCATCTCCTTCCTTCAAACCACATCACATCACCTCTGAAATCATCAATCCCACCAAACCCTAGCCTCCAAATGACGTCAAGGGATTAGAAAGTGGCGTCCTAGGCCTCCAAAGGCCAACGTCCAGGTGGAAAGGGCTATGATGTCATTCTTGAATGTTGTCAAAGTGCCTCCAAAGGAAACATCCTCTATCATTTGCACACAAAGGCTTTGGGGTCTCTACACAGCCTGTACACCCATGAAGGTTTTTAAGCCCCCATGAAGGTCAAAATGGCATAATTCATCTAGGGATATCTTTCACTGAGCAACGTCTTGCAAAGACAAAAAAGTACACCCTCCAAGGGTCCACAAGTCACATGTATCATGCCAGGTAAGCCACATTTAATAAAAGAACCACCCAGACATGTGCATTAAATCCCCCTTTTCAAACTAAACGAATGCTCAAAGACCTTAATTTTTTTTCCAAATTTAAGTATGGGAGGGTTGTCATGGTGCCCTATTGGGTAAGCCAATCTCCAAGTAAAGGAGTGTTTCCCAAGAATACCCTCTCTAAGTCATGTAGTGAGTATGAGGTGGATTGGGGTAAGACTTTTGGGCAGGGGGTTCTTGACATATCAAGGGCTCATATTGTCTCATCTATGGGTGCCTTTGTGGAGGGTGTGTTGCATCCTTCGTTTGAAATGCAACATTTTTCCAAGCCCTTTGTTTTCCATTTATTTATTATGGTCTGAGCATTGAATGTTATGTGTAAGGAAAGAAAAGAAGCATTGCAATTCCACTTGAAATTACAATACATTGAGTGCCATATGCACTGGAAATTAAAAGACACTGCAAATGCATTCCCCAATCAAGAAGGACAATTATTAATTATTTGTTTTCTTTTTTAGAGGTCCTTTATTCTTATGGAGAATCGCTTCACTACTCTCAGGAACTTAGGGCGAGCATCTAGAAGGATAATTTATGGATTTTAACTTTTTCCAGCTACAACACCTCTGGGCCTTCAACCCCTTCTTCCCATGAAATGAAGTACATGCCCTTCTTGGGGTCAATGAACCCAAAGACCCAAAATATGAGGAAACAGAGTGGAAGAAATGTGGAAAGTGGCAAGTATGAGTGGGAATTGTACGATGACCCTTCAAATATACCCCCCAATAGAAGCCCTTTTCCCGAGGGTGACCCACTCACTAGGAAACCATGTAAACAAGGTGAAATGAGGAAAAAGGTATAATTTCCAAGAAAACATTTTCATAATCAAGAAAGGACTCTTTGCAACATGCTCAAATTATTCAATCATTAAAATGAAACTTACCATGAGAAAGGAATTGTTACCTCATGAAGCAAGCCATGTCGTCCTTTCTTGGTCAGGTTGGTGTGGTGGACACTGCTATGTTGTTGTTGATGAATAGTGATATGTGGTGGAGAGGAAGGGATTTGTCTGCTCAATGTGGGTCAACTGGTCTTTTGGCTCTTAGCACTTCATGTATTCAACCTGCGAGCCTCGAGACATCATCACCTTAGTTACCCCTAGGCTGGGGAGGTAACAAGGAATATTTCGATGATAGATTGAAGCATTGGTTCTTTAATGGTTGAATTAGGGATTTTAGGAGAAAACTAAATGATCAATTCATAACGAAAAAACACATTCAAACTAATAATCTATTCATACCTTCTATATTATTGATCACAAAATTTGAAGAATTGGTTGATCCATATTGGATCATTATATCATTTTTCATTTATCTTGGTACTTTTTGGCTGGAAAAATGGAGGCATTGGCTTGTAGGGTCCATTTTAGTGGTACGTCCCAGTTTGGAGATTTGGGGTCTGGAACATTCCAGATCTATTTTGAGGCATCAAATGGGATTATTTGGGGTCAAAAATATTCAAGAATATCTCCCAACCCCTTGACGCTATTCTACACATCAATATCTTTCTAATAGTGCAGAAATGGTTGAGCACACACTTATACTAGGGGGCTCAATCATTATAAGACAATTTTTTACCTTTTTCAAACATTCATCAACCATAAGAAAATAATCACATATGAGATCTATTAACTGTATAAAATGGAACAAAAGATTTAGGTGGAAACCCTTTTGGGAGAAACCATAAAACTTCTCTTTATAATTCTTTGTAGGCACCAACCTATCGTTACAAATATTTGTAGGCACCAACCTATTGGAGACACCAATCCCCATTGGTACAAATCCTAGAAGGCACCAACATACTCTTAGAGATATTTGTAGACACCAATCCCCACTGCTAAGCACCCACTTAGCAAAAGAAACCAATCTCTTATAGGTATTCATAGACACAAATCTACTAGAAACAACAATCCCCACTGCTAAGCACCAACTTAGCAAGAGACACTAATCTCTCAATTGCACCAACCTTCACCGAGTCTTATTGTTATTTCTTCCTTCACTAGGTATGCTTGTTGTTTCTTCCTTTACCAGGTTTACTTAGTGCTTTTGTATTCACTAGGTCTACTTACTACTTTTGCCTTTTCCAGTTTTGGCCAAAATTTGAATTTCCAAATGGAAACTTTCCTAAAGCTTGTTGTTTTGAGCCTCTCCCGAGAACGAACTTGTACAACATGCCATGTATCCACTTTTTCAAATATGATTTTGAAATTTTTATCTGAGGTACTTCTGTATGTCTCCTCCATTCTATGAAATTTTCACAGTTTGAAGAGTCCTAGGAAATAATTTATAGTGAAAATTCCAAATTGACCTGTTTGAAACTGATCTCAGGACCATTCAGAAACCCTAACTTCCATAGAGAATATATCAGAAAGTACAATGAACCAACATTTAAATTTTTTACCCGAGGTTCTTCTGTATTTCTCCTTTGTTCTGTAAATTTTCACAATCTGAAGAGTCCCAAAAAACAGGTTATCGTTAAAATTCCAAACTGACCTGTTTGAAACTGATTTCAGGAGAATTCAGGAACCCTAACTTCCACAAAGAATATCTCAGAACTTACAATGAACCAACATATGAAATTTGTACCTGAGGTACTTCTCTATGTCTCCTCTATTCTTTAAAAATTTCACAGTCTAAATAATCCAATAAAATAAGTTATAGTGAAAATTCCAAAATGACATGTTTGAAACTGGTTTTAGGAGCATTCGGGAACCATAAATTCCAAAACGCATATCTTTGAAACACAACAAACAAAAATTTGAAAGGTTGATCACATGTACCCAAAGATCTCTCCTCTTGTCTCTGCAAAATTTCAAGGTCTGAAACTTCCCATAAAATACGTTATATCAAAAGTGCCACACTGACCTTTTTGAAATTGATTTCCGAAGAATTAAGGAACCATAACTTCCATAGGGAATATCTCCAAAATTATAGCAAACCAACATCAAAATTTTTGACCACATGTACCCAGATATCTATCCTATGTCTCTACAAAATTTCAAGGCCTAAAACATCATAGAAAATAAGTTACAATGAAAGTACCAATATGACCTGTTTGAAATTGATTTCAAGAGCATCCAGGAACCATAACTAACCATAACTTCCACAAGGCATATATATGAAAGTATAGTGAACCAACATCTGAAATTTTTACCACATGTTCATCAAGATATCTCCTTCGTGTCTTCAAAATTTCAAGGTCTGAAACATCCCATAGCATAATTTATCTCAAAAATTACAAGATGACCTGAAATTTATTTCACAACTCTTCCCTTTTGGAATGATATTCAATATTTTCTCATCCATTTTTCACACACACACACTTTCTCTCAATACTTTCTCTTCTTATACCTTTTAATAACCCTTTATGAAGGGACATGTCCATTAATTAAAAAAATATTTCCCAATACCATGGGAAAATACTCCAACCCATGGGTTTGAACCACCATCCACTTTTTACTTTTTTCACATGCACCCATTTTTTTTAATATATATATATCTTGGAAATCTTTTCTGTATTTTAATGTCGTAAATCCTTTGAAATCATTGGCAATAATTCCAACAATCTCCCCATTTTTCATTGATGACAATCTAGCAACGAAACACATAGCACACTAGGCATAGAAAGAATTATCCCTTTGTATGAAACTCTACCCCTATTTGCAAGTCTCCCATGAATAGAAATAATTCTCCCCTATCTGCAACTCTCCCCTTTTGACATCAATGATAAAGGGATTCCCCCCCTGAACTTGTGCTTCTCCTTAAGCAGTTGATGTCTTGATGAGATGAATATTAATCCCAATTGCATGTCCCTAATTTGTTCTGGCTGCAAAAACTACTCAAACATGATAAAATAATGCTCACGAAGAAGTCTGAACATTGTCACCAACAACGCAAGATAATTAGTCTGCATCAATCTAGACTCTCTTTGTATCAACCATAAGTAGTAGTACATCTCCAACAATAGTCGAACATGGTTCGATCGGTCTCAACAAATTCAAGTTGATTAAATAAGAAACAGGAAAGTCAACAAGAATACATCAGTTGGGTTCGCATATCAACAAATTCAAGTATTCCCCCCCTTGAGGGATCAATAAGTAGCAACAATAGTTC
>JASDQU011246876.1:15538-25776 GCA_032191745.1 Picea mariana | reverse complement strand
GACATATTAGACCAAGTATATCTTAACTAACTCCTAAGTGTCTAAATATCCTAACAATGTTGGCCCATGGGTTTACCCATTCTTAGACCCCTTTTGTAATGTATAAATAATTAGCTAGGCGATGTAAGAAAGAGCTAGTGTGCTAAGTGTGAATAGTTGTGGATGCTTTGTGCATACTGTATGTTGAGACTTTCAAAACTAAGTGCAAGTGATTTGTAGTTCTTTGTGCATAGACTGTGTAAGGCTCTATTCTTTGACCTAACTCGGGGAAGGAGGATCTGGCGAGGTGCGCAAAGATCTCCTATCCTTGTGGAGTTGAATCTGGGACTTGGTGCATGTAAGAAGATCGAGAGAGACTAATAAGAAGAGAAGAAGAGTTGGTGGACGTGGCCCCACACTGGGGTGAACCACATATATCCTGTGTCGATGTGCTTTGTGATATGGTGTTCATGTTGTTTATGTACGTATTTTCTTAATCTAGATGTATGATAGATTTAGTTGATGCTTAGTGCTTTATGATGTGAATGAATGTGAGATCTACTTTGATGATATGTGTTGAATGATTAGATGTGTTAGATCTTGGTTGTTACTGCGCTGATCTGTAATTATGATTTTAACCTGCGACGTGAATAGGGGTTAAAGACTAATGAATGTTAATTTGTAAGTTCTCTGTTAAGTATTGTGATCACAGATCTGTGTCCTAGCTAGGTTGTAGTCACTTGAGTCCTGCAAACCCCCTACCTCTACCTCGGGTGAGACTTCATCTTCTTCGCAGGTGTTTTCAAAATGGCCGGTAGTTAGGGTTTTTTTGGTGCATTTTTGAAGTGTTGAACCCTAGGTATGCTCTTGTGCCAGCACATCTTTAAATGCCTGTTGATAGCAACAGGCACATCTTCATCAAGCGACCATTTTGGAGGAACCCCTCCTTTCAATGTACAAGCTAATTTTGATATTCTCATATTTGAAGGTCAGATAGATGTGGATGCCCTAGAAAAATGATTAAATCTATTAGAATATTATTTCTCTGTTCAAAAAAAATTTGGCAGGGAAAATATGACCTTCACACTCCCCAAGGCTCTCCCCCATATCAAACATTGGTGGGAAACTTACTAGGAGCAATGTTCCACAGAGGAATATAGAATATATGGGATAGAGCCCACTTGGGATTTTTTTGTGGATGCGGTCAAAAAACAATACTATCCTATTGATAACTATCAAGACCAATACATGAGATGGAACAAGCTGTGTCAAGAGAAGAGCCAAACAGTGCCAGAGTTCACAAATGTTTTCCATACCTTACGCACCAAGATGAGTATCAAAGACTCTAAGCGACATATGGTTATGAAATACCGTGGGGCTCTGCATAGGTACATCCAAAATTAAATGGATTTACTAAACATCTCATCATTGGGAGCTTCCTATCGATATGTTGTCAAAATAAAGAAAAAATTTAGGCACCAGGACAAATGGGAATTCAGGTCTGCAAATCTGCAACAACCAAAGCACGATAAAGATGGCCCTAACCAACAACCTCTAGAAACCCAGTCCCAGACACAGAAAAAAAAGGGTAAAGTAAAGATGAAGAATGACACTGGGAAGTGGTCTGACTTCCAAAAAATACCCTGACACAACACTGATGAATGTCGCTCGAAACAACCATTGGTGGTCAAGGTCAAAGATACGGAGATGAACCCGGATTCAGAATCCAATCCATAAAATATCGAAAACAGATAGATCATCGACGTAGACCACACTGCTACTTTCAAGACCATAACAATTCAGCTAGAAGAACCAACAGATCCTGAAGACAGGGAGTGCCTCTTCCATTCCCATATGCGGGTGAAGGGGACCCCATTGCATTTCATTGTTGATAATGACAGCCAAAAGAACTACATCTCAGCTAAGTTCGTCAAACAGTTGGGGTTGTCAACAACATCACAGCCGCAACCATACAACATCGGGTGGCTTTACCAGGGATGAGATCTTCACATCAACGAACAATGTCGCTTGTCCTATGGCACCCATCGCTTCAAGGATGAGGTTGTGTGTGATATTTCCCCTCTTTATTATGTTTATGATGTTGTTTTGGTCCAACCATATATGTGGAAACGTCATGTTGTCTATGAGTCTAGACCCTATAGTGTAATTATTACTCTGGGAGGTCAGTTCTACAGGATACCAGAGGTAGTTCTGACTACTTCTCCACCAAAACAACACCGCAAGGTAATATCTCATACTGCAAAATTCATCCTCTTCACAGTGTGTTCAAAGGATGCATAGAAGACCACTACAACCACTGCAGCCTCAACACCTTCTATCCAACAAAAATAGATTGTCGAAGAGAAAGAAGATATTGTTTCTTCACATACAATGGTGCCTACATAATTCCCCATCAAACCCAGAGACAACAGGTTGGTGGAACAGATCCAACCCCTCCAGCAATAGGTTTTTGACAGTCTGGCACAAGTCAAGAAGTAGAACTTCTCCAACAAGGAATGCAACTCACCAAGTTTCAGATTCAGAAAATGCTTTCCCCTCTTCCTTGGGCACTCGACACAATGGAGACCATTTCTTCCTAACGAGGGAGGATTGATCTAGGTTGATATTGGTGACCACCCACCTGTTCCAACTGGCTCCTCTCATCAGTTTTTAGTTCAACATGTTCTTCTGTACTTCTTTGTAATTGTGGGTTCTACACTTTCGTGGATGTCTGAATTCCTACACATCTTCCAAGTGGATATTGGTGGTCTCCCACCTAATCCAATTGGCTTATTTTGTATGTTTTCATGTTAGCACATCTTGTTGTACTTCCAGGGCCATTTTGGGGCCCTAAACAGTGTTATTTTGGCTTGCCACAATCACATTGTAGACAAAGTTAGAGTTTGAAAACATAATGTGTATTTCTCTAAAATACGTTTCCAATGGGCTATCATGCGCTTAAAACGAAGATTGTATGAAAATGTTACGACCCTGGGAAGTTAATGTACTACCTTACCCAAACAGGGCCCACATGAATTTTGGCATTTCATCTCCTAGGGTTAGGTTTTTTGATGTCTAGGGTTTTGGAATTCATGTTTATCATGAAAATTCCTTCAGACACTCATTGTAAGGACCTTCTGGCGAATGAGCGTAGTCATCACATATCATCTCAGAGATAAATATGCCACTATTCTAGCGAGTCTTGTACTTTGTATTTTTATAGTCTCTTTACAATTATTTCATTAATAGAAATCAAGTATTGTTGTATTTCTCTGTTTCTAGCAATTTTCATGAGTATTTCATTGTAATATCTCTTCTTTCATTTCATTCTGAAAATAATCCAGATCAGAGACAAAATCATTGTAAACTTCATAAAAATATAGAGAAGTCTTATGTCTCCACAATCCCTGATACCATAAGGTAACTGGATCTATTTCACATTTCACCCTCTTACTTATAGTCAAATTTGGAAATTGACAACAATACACTATAGAAAATACCAAATAGGAATCCATAAAGAATATTTTGTCCCTTTTGTAGTGTGATAAATGGGATGATATTTTAATAGAAATCAATTTTCCCCAATCAAAGATAACATGTTCTTTTACTATAAAATATAAAATATATAGAATCATGCGAGAAATGGTAGCAGTTCTTTCCTAACCTGTCAACCTGGTGAACAACCACGCAATTTATCAAAAGGGTTTTTTCAAATAATCGACCTGGATCCTGGTTATTTCTTCTGGACTAGTCACAGAATTCTCCAAATATTCAGGCAAAAGGTCCATGCCATTGTTATATTTCTTCAGAAAATCTCTTCAGTCTTCTCCTTTGAAGGTAAGTGTTGGCTTTGGTAGCTTCAACATCTTGCGAAAAACTTGTGGTGAAAGAGAAATGGGGGAACGATCTTGGAAATGTAAAATTCTTTGGCTTGGCATGTACTTCTCAATGCAACATGCAATGAGTTCTTTGTAGTCAAATACCTCAGGAACACACCTTGCGCGAGCGATTATGGATGCCCAAATTACGTCTTTTTGTGCAGGAGGAGATGAGTAATATGAATATGCTCTGGACCGATGAAAGTTCTGGTCTTCGTGACCAAAAATATTTAAATTATCTCCACAGAACTGTCGTCTAGTTGTTACTACCATTAGGTTGACGGGAGTATTTTTCAGTTGAATAATAACTTGAAATAAATATTTTCAGAG
This sequence comes from Picea mariana, assembly GCA_032191745.1. Taxonomy (NCBI): domain Eukaryota; kingdom Viridiplantae; phylum Streptophyta; class Pinopsida; order Pinales; family Pinaceae; genus Picea; species Picea mariana. The sequence goes on along the minus strand of JASDQU011246876.1, from coordinate 21,589 downwards.
AGATGATAGTAATATAATCCTCTGTAAAATGGAGAATTAATGCAAATTAATGAATAATATCCTTGAGTCATTCGCCATTATTGACATTATTTTCAAATCCTGCACAATTAGTTATTAGCATTAAACAACATTCAATGCATATTGGGAAAAGCACGAGAATGACGGGGATGAACAAGAGCGAGTTTGAATATGGATATTTTTATGAACCCGCCAACTTGGGAACCCCTGAACCCACAGTTATGGATGATCGAAAAAATGTTAAGTGTGGAAAGGAGGTCGGTCGAACTTATGTCCAGAACAGATAAAATACTTTAGGGGTTCAACACCCGCGACAAATATGATGGTCCAAAATGTAGATCACGGAACTTTGGGTGCAAAGTGGATATGAGGAAACTTGGAGGATGAGGGCTTGACCCCGCGAACCCACGATGTCAAAAAATGGTTAAGTGTAGTGTAGTAGTGGACTTACGACATGGGAAAGTGGATGGAGATGAAGGTCTTCCAACCCGTGAACCCGTGAACTCGATGAGAAGATGAGTAGTTAGGGGGGAAGGGGATAAATGTAGGCGTCAGAGGTAATAGCGGGTTGGAAAGTGAGGGAGTATGAGAGGATGAAAGAATGTATGATTCAACAAATCTGTGAACTCGATGAGGAGATGAAGTAAAAGTCCCAAAAACATCTAAGTGTATAGAATAGTGGAGCATATGGAGAAGAGTGGTGAAAAGAGAAAAATGGTTAAGTGTGGAGATGGAAGGTAAGGGAGATAAGTGATGAGGGTACTTCAGAATTAGAAAATGGATAGGAGAACATGATACTTAAAAAAATTCTTCATAATCTCTCCTTCGGACCTTTAGACCAGATCTTGAATAACTTAGGCATGCAGAAACGAATTTTTGATCCAAAAAGAGCATGACCAAGCTGAGACTGAGGGTTGTAGAGTGAAATTATAAAAATTTTAAAAATTGTCTTCTTTTTGTATCAATACTTTTATGAATCCAAGAGCGGAAAAATATAGATGACCAAATTTTGGTCAACAAGACTGTAAAAATACATAGTGCAATACTTGCTAGAATGGTGGCATCCTTATCTCTGAGAAGAGATGTGACAAGTATGCTCAATCACAAGAAGATGATCACAATGAGGCTATGAATGAATTTTTATGATAAACATGAATTCCAAAAACCCTAGATATCCAAAAACCTAAACCCGGGATATGAAGCACCAAAATTCATGTGGGCCCCGTTGGGGTAAGTTAGTACATTAACTCCTCACTTTTTCATATGATCTCCGTTTTAGGCACGTGATAGACCGTTGGAAAGGTGTTTTCGAGAACTATGCATTATGTTATCAAAATCTGACTCTGTCTATAGTTTGAGTGTGGAAATTCAAGAAAACACTGTTTAGAACCCCAAAACGGCCCTAGAAGTACAAAAATATGTATTGACATGAAAAATTTCAAAATAAGCCAATTGGAATAGGTGGGCGGCCACCAATATCCACATGGATGCTGTGTATGGATTCAGGATAGCCTCGTAAGTGTAGAACCCATAATTACAAAGAAATGTCCCCATTACAAAGAAACATGTTGAACTGAAATCTGTTAAGATGAGCCAGTTGGAATTTGGAACAGGTGGGTGGCCACCAATATCCACCTGGATCAATAATCATCCTTAGGAAGCAATGGTATCCATTGCAGTGAATGCCTGGGGAAGAGGGGAAAGGGTTTTCTAAATCTGAATCTTGGTGAGTTGTGTGCCTTATTGGAGAATTTACGCTGCTTGGTCTATGGAAGGCTATCATGAACCTAGTGCTGGCAGGGTTGAATATGTTCCACCAACTTGTTGTCTCTGGGTTGGATAGGGCATTGCGTAGGCACCATTGTAGGTGAAGAAACAATATATTCTTTCTCTTATGCAATCTGCTTCTACTAGATAGAAGGTATTTAGGCTGCAGTGATTGTAGTGGCCTTCTATGCATCCTTTGAATAGACTGTGAAGAGGATAGTTTTTGCAGTATGAGAGATTACCTTGCGGAACTATTTTGGTGGAACAGTAGTCTACCTCTGGTATCCTATAGACATGACCCCCTAGAGTAATAATGACACTATGAGGTCGAGACTCATAAACAACATGATGTTTCCACATATATGGTTGGCCCAAAACAACATCATCGGCATCAAGAGGGGAAACAACACACACTACCTCATCCTTGAAGAGTTGGATGCCATAGGACATGCGACACTGCTAGCTGACATAGAGATCTCGTCCCTGGTGAAGCCATCTGATGTTGTATGATTATGGGTATAGTGTTGTCGACAACCCCAAATGTTTTACGACCTCATCTAAGGTGAGGTTATTCTAGCTACCGCTATCAACAATGAAATGAAATGGGGTCCCCTTCACCCACATTTGTGAATGGAAGAGGCGCTCCCCCTCTTCAGTATCTGCTGGTTCTTCAGGTTGAATTGTTGTGGTTGTGACAGTAGCAGTAGGGTCTATGTTGATGCTCTATCTGTTTTCAATATTTTCTGGATCAGATTTTGAATCAGGGTTCGGATCCTTATCTTTGACCTTGGCCACCAATCACTGTTTCAAGCGACATTCATCGGTGTTGTGGCAGGGGAGTTTGTGAAATTCGCACCACTTCCCAATGTCATTCTTCCTCTTTCCTTTACCCTACTTTTCATGTGTCTTGGACTAGTTGTCGGAAGGCTATTGGTTAGGTTCATATTTACCATGCTTTAGTTGTTGCGTATTTGTAGACCCGAACTCCCATTTGTTTTAGTGCCTAAATTTTTGTTCGATTTTGACAACATATCGACAGGCAACTCCCAATGATGAGATATTTAAGAAATCCATTTTGGTTTGGATAAACCTATGCAAATCCCTATGGTATTTCAAAACCAGATGTCGCTCGGAGTTTTTGATACCCAAATTGGTGTGCAAGGTATGGAAAGTATTTGTTAACTCCGTCACTATTTGTCTCTTCTCTTTCCGTAGTATGGTCCATCTCATGTATTAGTCTTCATAGTTATCTATAGGGTAGTATTGTTCCTTGACCGCATCCAAAACAAAATCCCAAGTGCACTCAGCCCCATAAATTCCATATTCCTTTGTGGAACTTTGATCCCAGTAAGTTTCCCACCAATGTTTGACATGGGGGAGAGCCATGAGGAGTGTGAAGGTGATCTTTTCCCTATCGAAAAATTGTGAATAGAGAAATAACCTTCTAGCAGATTCAACCATTTTTCTAAGGCATCCGCATCTATCTGACCTTCAAATACGGGAATATCAAAATTAACTTACACCTTGAAGGGAGAGATTCCTCTAAAGTGTTCGCTTGATGAAGATGTGTCTGTTGCTATCGGCAGTCGTTGAAGGATGTGGGAAAAATTATCCATCATTGTGTTCCTCTGACATGCAAGAGATTTCTCAAGCAATAGGTTAATAGAATCTTATGCTCCGCCATTTTTTTTTTTTGCTATACAGGATTTCTTGGGCATGCGAGAGCTATTTTCCTCAAGAGAGACAAGCTTGAGAGCCAACTTTATATACTCAGACCTCATCGGGGACATGCACTGAAAAAAAAATGATCAAGAGCATCCTGCTCTGATACCACTGATCAAGATTATTTTCAAAACGAAGTGAAAGTAGAGATATTACAATGAAATACACATAAAAATTGCCAGAAACAGAGAAATACAACAATACATGATTTCTATTAATGAAATAAATGTATAGAGACTGTAAAAATATAGAGTGCAAGACTCGCTAGAATGGTGGAAACTTTATCTCTGAGAAGAGATGTGAAGGTTATGCTCATTCATAGTAATTTGATTATAATGAGGTTCTGAAGGCCTTTTATGATAAAAATTGATCTGAAAATGAAAGGCTTGAGTCTCTTTAAAAAATGCAAGTTAAATTTGTATGTGCTTGGGTAATAGGATCAAGTTACAAACACATAAAAATTAATGAGTTTTTACTTAATCATGAGCATTTTAAATAGTTATAAAAAACCATCAAAATACACACATTAACATGGAAAAATGATAAAGGAGTTCACCCCTCTCTTGGGCTACATCTCTTGGTCCATCTTCCAATGGATAATTTTCATTAATGCTCAAAGTGTCAAAATCAATTCTTTACAATGCTCATAATGATAAATGGATGGCTTCAATGGATCTAGAACGCCCAAAAACCCTATTTGGGTTCTTCGTGCACCTGGTTTGACCAAAAAATGAGTTGCAATCACTCCCTAGAAGTTTTCCCAATTCTTTTTTGTCTTTGCTCCTCCAAAACGCACCTAGAATGATTGACCTTGGCTTCTGGGCGTTTCCCATTCCTAAACCCAACACTCACATGCATCCTTCACATCCAAGCATTCTGTCAAATAGTTAGTGCACCACCACCTTATCTAACGAAGGTGTTGGTTGCATGGGTGTCATATGGCCACGTCCAAGTGCCAAACCCAGATTCATTTGCAAGTTCTTGGATCGCACGCATGTGGACTAGCCGTTGGATCTCGACAAGTGGAAAATCATTGTGTTTTGAAACCCACGTGCAGGTGGTATAGGTAAGGTCATATTATAGTGGGTAAGACCAAGGGCTAGGGATAAGCCCAGGCCCGGACATCGCTCGACCAAACACCATAGCAAAGTTAAATATATATAGTTTAATGTTAAGGGTTAAGAAACATAGTGTGGGCGGGCTGGTAGCTTGGCCCTTTCCAAATCGCTTGCCACCTGTCCCCGGAGGTCACAGATTCGACCCCCACTAACAACAACCAAAATTTTATGCAATGGAGGGGGTTCCACGTTGATGTGAAAATAGGGACCTAACTTGTTTTTCTATGCAAGCACCCTCTACGTCATTAAAATAAACTTTAGGACCTTTCTCAATGTCTTAGTTGTGCAAGAGGATTTATGTGTCAAGTTTAGGCCTCTTTTAGGTGTTTATGTGTGAGTTTTTTTAAAGGTTAAATATGTTGTTTAAAGAATACAACAACAAACATAAATTGCAACAAATAATAACCAACAAACTCACAACAATAACAACATGATAAAGGAGTTCACCCCCAACTGGGCTACATCTCCTTGAGCCTCTATCAATGGACTAAGCTCTCTGTGATTAGTTTGTCAAATTTATTTTACAATCCACTGCTCAACTCCAATGGATTTACTGACTGTACCATTGGGTTCAGAATACATAAAAACCCCAAAAATGACTATTAGATCTCTAAAAACATACCATGGCTCATCTGGGCATGACCTCTTCTACTGGTGACCTTGAGCTTCCCTGAGCTTCCTTGTGGAAAAAACACCTGTAAAAGTCCTCAAATGCCTCTGCAACTTGTTCCAATGAGTTCAAAGCATATCAGTTAGTCAAAAATGACTATTCAGTCACTGAAAATGGACTTTGGCCCCCATGGACATAACCTCCTTCACTGGTGGCCCTGGGCTCCTTGGAGCTCTCTGAAACTTCCCTGTAGAAAAACCTGCAATAGGAGTCTCCAAATTCCTTTGAAACCTGTACCAGTGGATTCAGAACATCCAAAAACCCCTAGTTGGGATTTTTTGGTACTTGGTTTGGCCAAAAAATGAAGAAGATAGACCTCCTGCAAATTTTCTCCTTTAAGATTGTTGTCTCTGGTTCGCCAATTCGCACCTCCTGTGTGAGTAACCCAGCTTCTGGGCATTTCCCGTGCCTAAACCTAGCACGCGTTCCATCTCCGCAAAATGCACCAAAATGTCGCATCGTTAGGGAACCTATCCCCCAATCTGTGGAGGTGTTGGATGCGTGATTGCCATGTGACCATGTCTTGCACCAAAAGTGGGCACCCGTTGCAACAATGTTTGTGGACGTGACAAGTGGCAAGTGTGTGGGGTAAGCACCATGTGAAAGTTTGTTTGTGGTCATGAAATGTGGTGGCGTACGAACTAACCATTTGAAACCTGCACAATTCATGTGAGTTAGGGTCACATATGGGAACATATATAATCGGGGGCTGGGGCTAAGCCCTAGCCCAAACCCCATGCTCAACTTAACCGTACT
>JASDQU011246876.1:0-14273 GCA_032191745.1 Picea mariana | reverse complement strand
TCTCCTTGAAGTAAAAACATAATTACATAAACCCAAAAACATATGGGTCCATAAGAGATGAAATTAAAAGATAAATGGTTGCATTAAGTGAGTATCATACCCATATTTTACACCCTCTTGGCGAAGTTGTGCAACAACAAGAATGCCTTCAATAGAATCATTTCACATGCAAACTTGCATCATACAAGTTATGATAAGCTGTTGCAACTTGTCATACTTTTAACAGAAATGCATACATAAGGCTGAAATGTGCATCTACAAACAAATAAATGAAAGCTTTACTTGTTTAAGAAATCTAACCATTTCTTACCAAGCCAATTCAATGGTGACTTTTTCTGCTGAAAACCCTCTTCTTGTGAATCATCTTGACTCACATCGATGATGGAATCTCCTATTCCAATATTGCCAGTCCCTTTATCCATTTGCTTCATGTGCTGTGAATGGGTGGTTGGATGCAATGTCCAACATTGGTCAATGAGATGAACCCTCTTCTGGCAGTGAGTGCAAATATTTTGCATCTTCTTTTCAAGTTGCCTTTGCTTGGAAATTTTTCTGAATGTCGTCAATCTTTTCCAACATCTTGAAACATGATGGTTATCTAAACCACAATATGTACATGGAATTTTTTTTCCATTTTTACATGCAAATTTACCATGCTCATCATAATCAAAAGCAATTGATTTATAGGAATAAATATACCTTGAACATTCACCTTTATTGCCTTCTTGAGCAGGTAAATTTTAAGAGTTACTAGCTCTCTTTTGAAGACCAACAACAATGTTCTCGTTCTCATGGTTTTCACAACTCTCTTGTTTCACACATTTGCATTCATCCTGAACACACACTTTTCATACTTGAGGGATTGAAATTGCAACAAAATTTGTTCGTGGAACTATTTCCCTTGTCTCCTCAACTTTGGAATATGCTCCATCTTTCTATTCATATCCAAGACCCCAATACTTGGGCCTCTCCTCAACATCAAGAGGTTCAACAATGCCTTGTGCATGTTTTCCTAACCCTCTACCTTCATAGCCCATTTTTAATAATAACTTGGACCCTATTCCTCTAGTATGATTTTCAAAAACACCAAAGCATTCATCTTGAGAGGAATTTGAAGAAAAACTAGCATTACATACCTCATGTTCATGCATGTACTTGGTGAGGGTTTCCTTTGCCTCATGGAGTTGAGTCTCCATCTCATGCAACTTTTCAAGAAGTTGGTGCTTCTCCTCCTTCATGGCCATCACCTTCTCTTGAAGGACAATGCTCTCCTTCCTATATTCCCACATCTCTTGCACCATATCTCTCATGGTTACAAACTCCTTCAACATCTCTTTGTCAAAGAACTTGGCTAATGAAGATGTATGAGAAATCTCACTGTTTGAAGCTTCCTCCATCCTTGCAAGGTATCAAACTTAAACACAAAACTTGCACAATAATACCAACAACGAAATCTCTAGCTATCAATGGCAATCACATGAGAAAAACTATGCTTTGATACCACCTGATCTGAAAATAGGGGGCTGACTTGTTTTTCTATGAAAGCACCCTCTACTTCATTAAAATAAACTTCAAGACCTTGCACAATGTCTTAGTTGTGCAAGAGGATTTATGTGTCAAGTTTAGGCCTCTTTTAAGTGTTTATGTGTGAGGTTTTTTAAAGGTTAAATATGTTGTTTAAAGAATACAACAACAAACATAAATTGCAGCAAATAATAACCAGCAAACTCACAACAATAAAAACATGATAAAGGAGTTCACCCCTAATTGGGATACATCTCCTTGAGTCTCCATCAATGGTCTAGGTTCTCTGTGATTAGTTTGTCAAATTTATTTTACAATTTGTTGCTCAAATCCAATGGATTTACTGACTATACCATTGGGTTCAAAATACACAAAAACCCCAAAAATAACTATTGGATCTCTGAAAACAGACCATGGCTCATCTGGGCATGACCTCTTCTACTGGTGGCCTTGAGATTCCCTGATCTTTCTTGTGGCCAAAACACATATAAAAGTCCTCAAATGCCTCTGCAACCTATTCCAATGAGTTCAGATCATATCAATTAGTCAAAAATGACTATTCAGTCACTAAAAATGGACTTTGGCTCCCCTGGACATGGCCTCCTTCACTGGTGGCCCTGGGCTCGTTTCAGCTCTCCGAAACTTTCCTATAGAAAAACCTGCAACAGAAGTCTCCAAATTCATTTGAAGACTATACCAATGGATTCAGAACATCCAAAAACTCCTAGCTAGGATTTTTCGGCACTTGGTTTGGCCAAAACATGAAGATAGAACTCCTGCAAATTTTCTCCCTTAAGCTTGTTGTCTCTGGTTCGCCAATTCACACCTCCTGTGTGAGTAACCCAGCTTCTGGGAATTTCCCGTGCCTAAACCTAGCACGTGGTCCATTTCCACAAAATGTGCCAAAATTTCGCATCGTTAGGGAACCTAGCCCCCAATCCGTGGAGGTGTTGGACGTGTGGTTGCCATGTGACCACGTCCTGCACCAAAAGTGGGCACCTGTTGCAATGGTGTTTGTGGACGTGACAAGTGGCAAGCACGTGGGGTAAGCACCATGTGAAATTTTGTTTGTGGTCGTGACATGTGGCACCGTACGAACTAACCATTTGAAACCCACTCAATTCGTGTGAGTTATGGTCACATGTGGAAAAGATATAATCAGGGGCTGGGGATAAGCCCCAACCCCGAACCCATGCTCAACTTAACCGTACTCAAATTTAAATAAAATGTAAAACACTACATGTTAAGAACCAAAGCGCTGGAGCATTGGTAGTCCAGTCCTTTCCAAACCACTACTACCATTTGGGAGGTCTGGGGTTCGATCCCCCCAGACTCCAAAATAATTTTTACACCAAAACCAAGGTGCCATGTGGCAGCCTACGCCTGGGCCACATGGCATCATACCATTTGCCAAAAATATGCCACGTGTCCTAAAATGATTCACCCACATCTGCCACTTCGATTTCCAACTCAGCACCTACCACATCAGCATCTTCCAACTCAGTGATGCCATGTCATCCTGTATGGACTATACAGTCAGCAATCTGTACCCTGCCACATCAAACTGTACGGACTATACAATCAGCAAAATTTTGTCTGTTTGGAAAAATGAACAGAATGAAATATCTCACTCATCCGATGTCTGTTTGAACCCATTCGAGTTTCGTTGGGTTTGTAAGGATGAGGCCTACACACCTGTCTGTTTTGAAGTGATTCTGAGGACTTTTATTTTGGGGCTAAAATTTGGACCCCTGGTCTTGATTCTGATCACACGTGGCACCATAAAATTGGCTCACCTACATGCCACATGTCACAATATCATAGGTCCAACTCATATTCCAGTCACCTACCATGTCATCACTTGCCACGTGTCAGTACGACCACCTACCATGTGTCCAGTACGACCTTACCACGTCATCATTACGGCCCTCCCACGTCAGTAGTACGACCCTACCACGTCAGCACTATACAGACTCTACAGTTAGAAAAATTTTGTTTGTTTGGCAAAGTAGATAGAACGCGATATATCTCTCATACGACTTATGTTTGAATTCATTCAAGTTGCATTAGGATCGTGTAGACGAGGCCTATGCACGAGTCTGTTTTGAAGCAATTCCAAGCACTTTGAGTTTTGAGCATATTTTGATCCCCTGGATCACTCCTCCCCATTGGGAATATTTTGGACCTCCAAAATAATACTTGCAGTCTATCTGAAGATGAGGGTACATTTCCCTCACCTTTCCAACCTCAATCCATTTGGCCTTGCTTAAGACCAACTCAAAGGTATTCCACATTCCCTCGTTTTGAAGTTCTCATCCTCCTGTCAAGGATTGTATCTTCATGCAGTTATGAAAGATATTCTGGGGAGAAATCATCTATTGAAGGAATCTGAACATGCTCTCCTTGATCATCAATCAAAGGAGGCTCATACAATCTCAAATTCTCAACATTGGCAATTGCATACATTTGCATATAAGGAGGCAAATCCAAACAGAAGGCATTGTTACCAATATTTTCAAGAATATTGAAAGGTCCATATCTAATTGGTTTTAGTTTTTTAAATTATCCTTTAAGCCTTTGTTTTCTAATGTAAAGCCCAACTTCACCTACAACTTGGAAACTGTGATCAACATGATGCTTGTCATGTCTTGTCTTGTACTTGGCTTGGCTCTTTTCCAATTGTTCTTGTACTGTTTGATGCACCAGCTGAATTTGTTCATTGAACTTCTTTGCTCTATCAATATCATATTGGCCATCAATAGCAATATCTTTCCCAAAGATAAAATCTAAAGGAGATTTTGGAAAATAACTAAAACATGCCTCAAATGGAGATGTTTGAGTTGAAGAGTGCTTAGCCAAGTTGTAAGCATGTTGAATGTAGTGTAGGTGCTCATCCCAAAGCTTAGGATGCTTGCTACAATAACCACGAAGAAGATGCATTGTTGTTCTATTAACCACTTTTGTTTGACCATCGGTTTTGGATGAAAAGTTGTGCTCTTTTTCAGCTTAGTGTCCATGAGTGGCCATAAACTTGATCAAAATTTCCCAATAAATCGATAATCTCGATCAAAAATAATGGATTTAGGCAATCTAACATGTACCCAAACATGCTGAAAGAACATTTGTGTTGTTTTCTCAGCTGTAACCTACTTCTTATAAGGCATCAAAATACACATTTTTCTGAAACGGTCAACCACGACATAAAGATAATCACGATTCTTTTTAGACATAGGTATACCTCCTACAAAGTCCATGGAAATGTTTTCCCAAGGATGACATGGAACCAGAAGTGGAGTATACAAACCCAAATTTCTATTGCTAGGCTTTCTTGTAGCACATAAAGAACATCCTCTTACATATCTTGAAACATTTTCATTCATTTTAGGCCAATAGCAATACCTTTGCAAAATAGCCATTGTCTTGCCTACACCAAAGTGGCTAGTAATAAGAGAAGAATGAGCTTCCCTTATGATGTTGAATCTTTCACCCTGTGGAATACATAGCTTTCCAAGATGATACAAAAGCTTATCATGCACATGGTAATCCAATTCCTCAACTTGGTTAGAATGACACAAAGTTTCATAAACCTCTTTAAAATCAACATCTAAAGAAAATTGTTCAACATAGCCCTCATGCTTAAGAATAATTGAAGCACTAACAATAGGCCTAGAAAGCATATCAACAACTTTATTATAATTTTGTTTCTTATACCTTATAACTAAGTGGAATTGTTGTAGGAAACCCATCCATCTGAAGTTCCTTATTTGTTGTAGCTTTGTTTTTTATTGTAAGTATTTCAATGGTTGATGATCTATGTGAATGATATTTTCTTTTCCCAACAAATAATGTTTCCATTTTTTCACACTTTGCACCAATGAATACAACTCCTTATCATATGTAGGATAGTTAATCACAACACCATTAAAAGTTTCAGAATGAAAACAAATAGGCTTACCATGTTGTAACAAGATTGTTCCCATTGCATAATTGCTTGCATATGTTTGGATCTCAAATGGTTGTCTCAAATAAGGAAGTGCAAGATCTGGAGTTGAACTAATCTTCTCCTTCAATGCATCAAAAAAAATTTGTTTCTTGCCTCCCCATTGGAAAACTTGTTTGATGCTTGTCACTTCATGTAATGGAGCTGCAATTGAAGAGAAGTTAGCAATTAAATTTCTCCAATATTGGGTTGCTCCCAAAAATATTCCTACCTCTGTCACATTATTGGGCTTGGGCCAATCCAAAATGAATTTGACCTTGGAACGATCAATTTTCAGTTCTCCTCCTCCAACAATATTTCCCAAGTAAACAAGTGAGATCTTTCCAAACTCACATTTAGACATCTTCAAAAAAAAAAATTCTTTCTTTAAGACATCCAAAACTTGCTTTACATGCATAACATGCTCTTCACGAGATTTGATAAATATCAAAATGTCATCCAAGTATACAATCACACAATCATCAAGAAAAGGCCTTAAAACATCATTCATGACTCTCATGAATGTAGCAGGAGAATTACAAAGTCCAAATGGAATTACGATCCACTCAAACAAAACTTTATTTGTTTTGAAAGTTGTCTTCCAAGTGTCTCCTTCAACAATCCTAATCTGATGATATCCACTTCTCAAATCCAATTTAGTAAAATACTTAGCATCTTTCAATTGATCAAGCAAATAATCAATTCTAGGAAGAGGATAACGATTCTTTATCATAATCTTGTTCAAAGCCTTGAAATCTACACACATGCGCCATGTACCATCTTTCTTTGGCACTAAAACAATATGTGATCCACATGTTGATGTTCTTGGCATGATGAATCCATTGTCAATCAACTCTTGGATTTGTTTTTTTAATTTCAGCATTCTCCATGACTAACATCATGTACATACCAATGTTTGGAAGAGGACAATCTTGCTGCAATTGCATCTCATGTTGGATAGCCCTTTTTGGAAACAATCCTTTTGGTTCTTGAAACATCTCATCATATTTGTTAACAACCTCATATAAATCAGATTTCAACTTTTCATCACAACCTTGGAAAGATTATTTTTCAACATTGTCTTTGGGTTTGATCATCAAGAGGACAAAATGCTTACTAGTATTGACTAATCTCTTCATTTTTCCAACATTTACAAGTGACAAATTCAACTTCTTTGTATATGCTCTAACAATGTACTCAACTCCATTTTTAAACAAATGATTCTTATTCTCATGATGATGAAAGATGGATCTCCTATCATATAAGTATGGGATTCCCAACACAATACCACATATATCCAATGGAATAACATCAAGCTCTACCTCATCTATAAAGTTTGCAGTGATGGAAAATCTAAGTTTACACCTTCTTGTCACATGAAATTTGGCATTGTCACATATCCATCCTAGAGGGTATGGTTTAGGATGTTGATTAGTTTTCAATTTTAATTTATTGACAGTGTATTCAAATATGAGGTTTGCTTGAGATCCAATATAAAAAAGAGTATCTATCTTGGTATGCTTTGAAATAACCCTTATGTGGAAAAGCTCTATTCTTTCTTTTTCATGTTGAGTTTCATTGAGGCTACTACTACTTGAAGAAATAGTACTTGCAATAGAATCCTTGCCTTGAAAACCCATGGATGTAATCTTTGTTTCATCACCCAAATCAAAATCTAAATCATGTTGTGTAGTTGTAGTAGTCTTTGGTTTCCCCTTATGGCTGAACTTTTTGGGTCTCTTTTCAAGATGAAGTTTCCAACAATGGTCTTCATCATGGCCATATTTTGAACAATGTTTACATGTCATTGTCTCTCCCTCTTTCTTGACTGAAGCATTCTTTCTTCCATTTCCCTTGAACTTGTTCTTTCCTTTGTCTCCATGAACAAAAGGTTTCTTGTTTCCCTCTTGAGATCCATTCCTCCCTCTTGCTTCCAAATGAGTTGCATGTACACAAACTTCATCTAGACTTGTATGGTTAAACATAAGTATTGTGTGCCTCAAGTAGCTATTCAATCCTCCAATATATTTGAGTAAAATTTCTTGAGAAGATAAATCTATACCCAAAATCAAAGCTCTTCTTCTAAATTCTTGAGTGTAGCTTTGAACACTTTTCCCTTTATCTTGTCTAATTTTTTTCCAATCCATAATAGCTTTCTGCATGTATGCTAATGGATAAAATTGTCTTTTAAGTGCAACAATAAAATCATTCCAAGAGGATAAAACTTTACCATGTTTCTTCTTGTCCTCTTGAGTTTTGTCTTCCCACCAAATGAGTGTCGCACTTTCCAATCTAAGAGAATCAAGATGAATCTTACTTACATCATCTTTAATCCTTTGTATCCTACAATACAATTCAATCTGGCGAATTCAGTTATCCAATTTCTCATCATTTACCTCTCCATTGTATATAGGAAATTCAAACTTAATATCAAGCTTAAGCAAAGGAGTTTGTAGAGGAATTTTACGATGTTCTTTTGAAGAATTTGGAGGTGGTTGTGAAATGGTAGAAGAGGTGGAATATGGAGGTGAAGGAGGTGGAGTTTCACCATTCCCTCCATTTCCCTTTGGAGTTTTATCACCACCATCTCCATTACCCTTTGGAGGGTTTGAGCTTTCACCTTGCAACCTTGCATTTCTTTCTTCAAATAAAACTTTCACCATCTTTGTCATATCATAGAAATATTTTTTAAAATTTTCATCCTCTGAAGTAAGAGTTTTGTGACTCTCCTCATGACCCATACTTGGTGAATATCTCCTTGAAGCTTGAGGTGATTGTGTATTTCTCCTTCTTGACAGTTGAGAACTTGGCTCTACAAGTTGACCTTCTCCTCTTGTGAGCTTCAACCTTGTAAGCATTAGAAAAAAAACACTTGCAAACAATCAAACCTTCAAAAACCTATGCTCTGAAACCAACCTGATATAAAAATGAAAGGCTTGAGTCTCTTTAAAAAATGCAAGTGAAATTTGTATGTGCTTGAGTAATAGGATCAAGTTACAAACACATAAAAATTAATGGTTTTTTACTTAATCATGAGCAGCTTAAACAGTCATAAAAAATCATCAAAATACACACATTAACACAACAAAATGATAAAGGACTTCACCTCTCTCTTGGGCTACATCTCCTAGTCTAGCTTCAAATGGATCATTTTCATTAATTCTCAAAGTGTCAAAATAAATGCTTTACAATGCTCAGAATGAGAAATGGATGGCTTCAATGGATCCAGACCGTCCAAAAACCCCTAGTTGGGCTCTTCCTGCACCTAGTTTGGCCAAAACCTGAGATAGAATCACTCCCTAGAAGTTTTCCCAATTCTTTATTGTCTTTGCTCCTCCAAAACGCACCCAGAATAATTGACCTTGGATTCAGGGCATTTCACGTGCCTAAACCCAGCACTCATGCGCATCCTGCACATTCAAGCATTCTGTTGAACAGTTAGTGTGCTAGCACCTTATCCGGCAGAGGTGTTGGTTGCATGGGTGCCATATGGCCACATCCCAGTGCCAACCCCATATTCGTTGGCAAGTTATTGGATCACGCACCTATGAACTAGTCATTGGATCCTGACAAGTGGAAAATCATTGTATTTTGAAACCCGCACACTAGTGTTAGAGGAAAGGTCATATTATAGTGGGTAATACCAAGGGTTGAGGCTAAGCCTCATCCCAGACTTCGCCCGACCAAACACCACAACAAAGTTAAATATATAGTTTAATGTTAAGGGTTAAGAAACATAGTGTGGGAGGGTTGGTAGCCCAGCCCTTGCCAAATCACTTGCCACCTATCCCTGGAGGTCGTTGGTTCGACCCCCACGAACAACAACCAAACTTTTATGTAATGGAGGGGGTGCCACGTGGCACCATAGCGTTGGCCCACCTACATGAAACATGTCACAATATGATAGGTCCAACTCATATGCCAGTCACCTACCACTGCCACGTCAATAGTACGACCCTTCCATGTCAATAGTACGGCCCTGCCACATCAACATTGTACGGACTGTACAATGAGCAAAATTTTGCATGTTTGGAAAAGCAGACATAATGAGATATCTCTCTCATATGACGTCCGTTTGAACCCGTTCAAGTTGTGTTGGGATCATGAGGACGAGGCCTACACACAAGTATGTTTTGAAGCAATTCCAAGTACTTTTATTTTTGAGCATATTTTGATCCCCTGGATCAAACATGAATGCCAAAACCCTAGACATCCAAAAGCCTAACCCTATGAGATGAAGCGCCAGGTGGTAGCTTTATCTCTGAGAAGAGATGTGACAGCTATACTCATTCAAAAGAATATGATTAAAATGAGGCTCTGAAGGCCTTTTTATGATAAACATTAATTCCAAAGCCCTAGACATCCAAAAACTTAACCCTAGGAGATGAAGCACCAAAAGTCATGTGGGCCCCGTCATTGATAGAAAGTTGCAGGAAAGACTTGGAACACATAATACA
Source organism: Picea mariana (assembly GCA_032191745.1). Classification (NCBI taxonomy): domain Eukaryota; kingdom Viridiplantae; phylum Streptophyta; class Pinopsida; order Pinales; family Pinaceae; genus Picea; species Picea mariana. The sequence goes on along the minus strand of JASDQU011246876.1, from coordinate 4,313 downwards.
TCATTGAAATGACCATTATCTTCCTAAACTGTTATAGACCCTACAACACCAAGAGATCTATCATCACCAACAAATATTTTCTTGGTTTTACATTCATTAAGAGAAGAAAAGATGGCTTTATCCTTAGCTATATGATAAAATACTCCAAAATCAATAAGCCACTCATTAGAAGAAGTAGTAGAATTTGCATTAAAGGAGAAACCATAAGCAAAAAGTGCATTTCCAAAAGAAGAAGAAGAAGAATCAATACTGATGTTGTGCATCTTCATTGTTTCTTCTAAGGCTTCCATGTTTTTAATCCACATGACCATGTTTCCCACAAAAGTTGCATTATATGCTAGTCTTCTTACTTTTGGATTTTTCTCCTTCGTCACCATTAGGAGAAAAAGCCGGAAGAGAGGGTTCGAGATTCTTGTTTTTCTTGTTATTGTGGTGAGGATGTTTCTTCTTGGTATCTTTTGATTTATCTTTCATTTGGGACATTAAGTATTTGTTGTATGTAGCTGCAATGCTATTATTAATCCAAGTTGCACAAGCTTATATTGTTCTCAAATCATAGAATCATAAAATGACTCAAGAGAGGGTTCTTTGTAAGCACTCCCTAGAGCTTCTCTGGTGGCATAAAAGGTAGATACAAAAACATAACATGAACTACCAAGCTTAGCAAGAATAGCATATATTCACCAATCTTCCTATAGATCTAGTTTGTAGTCTATACATAAAAGTATAAGTATTTTGAACTTAGATAAGTAATCTTCAATGCAAGGAAAATTGTTTGGATTTGAATTCATTAACGAATTTTCCAATTGGTGGGCTCGAATAATAATTTGTTTACCAAACACAACTTCAAGCTTTTCACAAGCTTTAATTGGGCCATCAATTCTTTGAAAGTGAAACCTTAAATCAAGAGAGATGTACATTCTAATTAATCCACATGCTTTGTCATTCTTATTATCCCATTTGACTTTGTTTTCATCATCATAGGGGGATTGTTTTATTTACAAGGTAATCTGGTACAATCCTTTACTTCTTAGTACATCCTCCATATGGGATTTCCATAAGAAGTAGTTGGTATTAGTAAATAAAATATCACTAAGAGAAGCCATATCAAAATATGCATAGAATATGGATTTATAAGCTGAAATTGATGGTCTGGATGGAAAGATCTCGAAAAAATAGGTTGTTTAAAAAAATGGCATTGAAAATGGACTTTGAATGTGAAAGTTACGCCCTTTTGCAAAAACGAATAAACGGTAACCAAAGAGCCACATGGAAAGTAGAAGTTGGTCCATGTGGTGTTAATTCTCCTAATCTAATTGTGGCTAAAAGATAACTTTTATAAATAAGTTTCTTATGAAGTGACCCACTTTTATAGAACAAGTGAGAATCACTTTTATAATGAAGTTAGTTTATAAATGAAAGTTGCATGCAAAGCAAATAACATAAAATAAAATATTATAGTTATTTAATAGTGATTCATTTTTATAATTAAATGAAATGCACTTTACAATGAATGCATGAATTTTTTCAAAAAAATGTAACAAAAAAGAGACTTGAATTCAAGACCTCTGACTAAGAAAATCATGTTTTAACCAAGTGAGCTAGTGAAAAATACATTATAATCTTAAGAAGGAGGATTGTGGGTGTTGTAGTGCATGCTCAATAAAAAAAATAAAAATCATGCATTCACACACACAAAAAATTCATTTCTCGACAACAACAAGGGTTAGATCTTAGTTAGCTTACCCGCAAAATGCAAGTTTTCCCTCTATTTCCGATTTACCGAGATCGCACAAATCACATGGAAAAGAGAATAAACAGATAGGGAAACACTTTCTGCTATGTTTCTAATTTGTTGAGATTGCACAAAGAATAGGGAAAAGAGCATACGTGGAGCAAAAAGAGAAACAACTTGGAAACAAAAACGCAAAACCAAAATATTTTCTCTGTAATTTTTTTTTAAAAAGGGTGTATTCATGGTTTATACCTCCAGATCTAACTGAAATAGTTGTATCTTGGGAAAATGAAAACATTTTAGAGTGAAACTAAAGGTGTTCCTAATTGAAATGAGTACTCTAGACACAATGAAATGGTCCTCTTAGCCCATAAATATACGAAAATAGTAGAAACGATATATGTGGCAACACAACTTCAAGATCTCAATCTACAACGGGAGCAAATCTTCAAATGCACTCTGATACCATGTTTGACAACACATATATTCCAATAGAGGATAAACACCTTTAGTAGCCACTCACATAACCAGATCAAAGATAAACACATCGTTGTTTTTACGTGGTAAAACCCTTGTGGTGAAACATCCACGACCCCAACCAACATGACCACTTGAGGCAATTTATTAATGAAAAAGAAAATACATTACAAAGAGTTTCTCACAATCAATCATTGGAAAATGGCCCTCAATTCTCTTTAAATAGAGATCATGTTCCAATTGGGTGCTAAGCCATGGATCAATGTAGTTGTTAAGATCAATGAGAATATGAGTCATCAAATCACTATATATCAGGAACATATCATAACCGTCAGATTACAAATTCTTACTAATGCATACTAAAGAAACACAGTTTAAACTATCGACACAATAGACCAAGTTGATCTTATCTAACTCCTAAGTGTATAAATATCCTAACAGACATGGTTCGAATGATGTAAAAAATCTTTGTGGATATAGCTACGAGAACAACTATGAGAGAGCATGATCCTAAAAACGAGATCAACACAAAATTGCATGCTATAAAATTCTAGTGTGTGATATAGTCTATGTTGTTCCTAAGATTAATCCTAAGGCTCAAAGAGTAATGTAAGGCATCATGAGTGTTTAAAGAAAATGTTTTAAATGAGTGATTTTCCTACCTTTAGTTCTATAAGAAATGATATTTAAATGAAATTAATAATAGGATAGTACAAAGGTTGTATTTTGATGTCTGAGTCACAATTATAATATCAAATGGTGTGAAGGAAAGTTACAAAATTGTTAAAAAAAGATAGGAATCAATTGCAGATGAGTCTCACCTTGTTTGCGGCGAAAGAAAAGTAGAGAAGGCACCCTTGAACACAATATGAAATGCAGTAATTCACACAGAACAAAGGTCTTGTTTTACTCACAGTAAATACAGAGGAAAAATTTATTACCTAATGAATTGTTGGTATAATATGATCACAATAGTTGTAATATTAAATTGCAATCAATCGCTTTTCAAGGAATTACAAATAAATTCAGAGAAATGAAAATACAGAGGAAACACATAACTCAAATGAACGAAAATTAGAATCTCTGTCTGCACTTGTATTAATACTCAAAAAGAGAGTTTCTCTATTACATCCGGCAAGAAGCAACCTCGAATAGATCTGAAATCTATATATTTATACAAAAATTATCACAACTCAAAAACTGTTGGGCTTCATACAATATCTCCTAAAAATAGAATGTAATTCGAGTGAAACGACAACAGGCAGATATTGTTTGAGCTGGCACTTTCATCTGTCTCTTCATCTGCTCACAAACGAGCTCGTTTTCCTTTGTTCTTTGAATTGGGCACACATGTCCATTGAGGCCACCATAATCATTTGTTTACTGTCCTCGTCATTTGATTCCATTGCTATCTGTTCTTCGTATGCATTTACTAGAAAAACAATATCAGTTGAAAATATGAGGGGAGTGATAATGTGATAGGTATCTCATCGTTGACTCTTTATGTGATGGCTAACAATTACGAGAAAGAGTAAATGCTCATGAATAGGATGACATAGGGAAAAGTGTAGGTGGTGAGGTAAATGAGGTAACTGATGTGGATCACAGGTGTTGCTCCATTTTCCCTTTACATTTCTTTATTTTGTGGGGGTGCAAGGGGGTGTTTTGAAGTAACCCACTTTTCATCCTGCAATGCACCTGGTGATTCCACGTATCCCCGAGAGAAAACTGTGGTTTAAATTGCGGGGCCTCCCTTTGAAATTAAACTCTACACAACTTCACCCCCCGCAATCGCTCTCAGCCGCTGATCTCCATGATCCATTAAATTATGATTGTCGATCTTTGCAAAGTGAGATAAGCACCCAAAGTTAAGTCAATGTCACATCTCTTGGTCATATATAGAGAAGATAGACCGAATTTCATGCAATTCCTGTCCGTCGATCTGAGCAGGGGACACGTGTTAGACGATCCCTGTATTCGACTATTTTGTACTCCGGGGGGGGGCAAGCAGTGCTAAGTAAAGAACTCCCGAAGACCTGAATCCTATCTGGACCATTGATCAAAGTGGACATGTTGAAGGAGATCCTGCACTTCAACGGAT
>JASDQU011246872.1:25026-36222 GCA_032191745.1 Picea mariana | reverse complement strand
TGGCCTTTCTTTCATGTCCTTATACTCTCGTGTTTCTAGAAGAAGAAGAGGCTTATCACCTAAAATTAATCCTATTTCTGAAATAGGAAGAAGGAACATTGTGTTATCTACCCAAAAAAGTGCTCTAAGGAGAACTTTGTCTGATTCATCCAGTTCATCTTTCATCCACAAGATGACATCTAGTGGTGGTTCTGGTGGCACTGGAAGTGCTTCCTCTTCTTAGTCTTCATCTTCATCAGTGATTGGTAGCTTATATAGCCACCATATCCCTGTCCAATCTACCATAAATCCCACCAAAGTCATTAAAAAGTATGGGATTTTTTAGTTTGAAGAAGACGCCACAACCACACCGTGGCATGTGTCCTCTCCTTTTAACCTAGCACCTGCTACTCGTCCACTTCCTAAATTCAAAGAAAATCTTCCTAGTTTTTCAGGAAATAACAATGTCACTACAAATGAACACCTGGTGGCGTTTTCTAATGCTTGTCATAACATAGGAGCTAATGACAATGATACTTGCATTTGCTTATTCGTCAATTCCTTGGAAGGAAAGGCTGTAGCCGATTTCTTTGACCTTTCTCCTAAGATTTTGTCTACTTGGAAGGAGTTAATCTATTGGTTCGGATCCACTTATGGGAAATCTAAAAGCCTAGCCAAGAAGTTACRGGAATATAATAACGTCAACTATAAGGATGGTGAAACCATCAAGTCCTTCAACTTGCGTTTCACTAAGTTATACAATCAAATCCCTGAACTCATTCGACCTCGGAACCAAGTTGCTCTCATGCATTACTACAATGCATTACCTTCCCCCTACCGTCATAGGCTTGAGGAAAAATCCATTGATAATCTTGGTTCCGCTCTGCATACTTGTTCAGAGTATGAAGAACAACTTGAAAGAACGGGTCTTCCTCAGGGAGAGTGGGTTAAACAAATAGACATGTCCACTCTCTTACAGCTAGTACAATACATGAATAATTGTATGATAGCGTTCAAATGAAAGGGAAATGTCTCCCCTCCCACCCCTGGAGCTTCATCCTCTTTTGCACCCCCCTTTAGAAATCCAACTGAAAATAATTTTCAGCCTAAAGCTATCTTGCCTCAAAGTCGGTGTAACTTCTGTGAGGAACACCACGAGGATGCCACATGTGAGGTAAGGAAGAGTGCCATAGATAAGATATTTAGTAAAATACCCAAAACCACCATTGTTGTCCTAGATTTCGCAGAGCCAGAAGATGTCATGATCATCAATACTAGGAACAAAGCCTATGCTCCCAAGGGAAAATTTGATCCTCCCCACAATTCTTCTATCCCGAGCTCATCCTTACCCACTGCTATTGTTCAGGTTCCTAAAGTTACTGAGAGTCAAGGAATTACTTCCCTTATCCCCTCTTCCAAATACAATATCTTAAATCAGTTGGCCAACATCAAAGCAGATGCAACCCTTCTAGACATGGTTTTCGTCCCTGCGCAACAGAGGCATCTGAAACAATTCATGGAAGGAAAACCTTTCGGTGTATCCAACCTATATGAAGAGGTAAATGAAGAGGATTCATCTTTAAATAAAGTAGGTGTACATAACTTTAGATACCCTATAAAAAATACCCCTTTTTATATTTCTGTAAATATTATGGACAAAATTTTCCATTGTTGCCTCATTGATGGCAGTTTGGGCCCAAGTGTGATGTTGAAGATTATTATGAAAGAGTTGGGCTTGTCTTGTACAATTGAAAACTCTAGAAGCATGCTCTCCTATAATAGTATACAACAAACAACCATAGGCGAGATTAAAAATGTGACCTTAGTTTTGTGCGTTCATCCTGAAATAAGGACAACTCTCAATATTCAGGTAATTGATATGCCAATAAGCAATTACTCAATCATCTTGGGAAGAGATTGGAAATCCTCAACAGGTGGATACCTCTCACTCGACGAAACACATTTATCCGTTCCTCGGAATAGAAAAAAACATTATAGTACTTAGAGAGGGGAGGATATCACCTTACATAAAAGGTGTCTCACAACCTAATGCAAACTTTATTGAAGAGGACCTAGGAGTGTATTCCATCTTTGCTGAGGAGGATAACATTCCCTTGGAACAAATTGATTTAGATGATGGTATGTGGCACATGCACTTTGATGGTTCATGCTCTAATGAAGGTAACAGAGATGGAATTATCTTGATTTCTCCTGTAGGAAAAATCCATAACTTTTCTTATAGGTTGGAGTTTGCTTGCACAAACAATATCACCGAATTCAAAGCTTTGTTATTGGGCATTGAGAATGCTTGTAATCTTGGTTGTGGTCACCTTTCAATTTTTGGGGATTCTGAGCTTGTTGTGAATCTTGTATGTAAAATTTACTCTCCTAGAAACAAGTTGATGAAATGATATACCCAAACTGTTTGGGCGCTTATCTCGAACGTTTTATCTTTCAACATCACTCATGTTAAGAGGGAGTTAAACTCAATGGCCGATCGGTTAGCTATTTTTGCAGCCTCCCCTAATCGGCAACTTCTGCCACACATAAATGATTGTACCTTTCAATCTCTCTATTGTCCACATATCCCCGAAAATATAGAATCTTGGAAGGTCTTTCCTGACAATGAGAGCACTTGTGTTTTCATTCAAAATGAACCTTTTAAGTCTAAGGAAATTATATCCATAGAAGATAACAAGATTCCTATAGGCTTGACTCCTCTAGAGAGTTCATTTTCTTCGAGTGATGTAGGCAACAAGGAGAAACAGAAAGAAGAGGATTCGAAAAGGAAGGTGGGCGAAATCATCTCCTTGAACATTGGGACACTCGAAACTCCAAAGAATGTTAAAATAGGTGCCAAATGTTCAGATGAAGGGAAAACAAAGTTTTCCAAACTACTTGGTGAATTTCAAGATGTTTTTGTTTGGTCTTATGAGGATCTTCGTGGTTTTTATCCTGGTCTTATACATCATGCTATCCCCATTAACGAAGGCATAAAATCAGTTAGGAAAAAACAAAGACCTATTAACCCTACGCTAGAAGAAACTATTTGAAAGGAGTTGGAAAAACTGTTGAAGGATGGAATCATCTTTCCAGTCAAGTATTCTGAATGGGTTTCAAATTTGGTTCTTGTTCGGAATACAACTGGTCAGATCAGATTATGCATTGATTTTCACGCATTAAATCGAGCTAGTATAATAGATCACTTCCCTCTCCCTAACATGGAAATGATTTTGCAGTAAGTTGTAGGGTCACAAATGATGTCTTTACTTGACGGGTTTTCCGGTTACAATCAAATCAAGGTAAAAAGGGAAGATAAATATAAAACCACCTTTATTACTCGTTGGGGTACCTTTTCTTATTAATGTATGCCTTTTGGCTTATCTAATGTAGGTGCCACCTTTCAAAGAGCTATGCAAATGGCTTTTGACGATTTGATTGGTAAGATCATTCAGATCTACCTTGATGACTTAACATTATACTCTAAAATCTGATCAGATCATTTTGGTTATATGAGAAAAGTTCTCATGTGATGCAGGAAATTTGACATTTCTCTAAATCATTCCAAGTCCATTTTTGACGTTACCGAGGGAAAGCTCCTTGGACACATTGTCTCCGATTCAGGAATAAGCATTGATCCTGAAAGGATTGCTGCTATCCTTAATATGCTTGCTCCCACTTCCAAGAAGGAGGTTCAAGATTTTATGGGGGTTATTAACTTTGTCTGTAGGTTTGTTCCAGATTTTGTTGTGATGGTCAAACCAAATTGTAATCTGCTTAAGCAAGATCGTTCTTTTTCTTGGACAGATGATGTCAAAAATGATTTTGAAGGGATTAAGAAAGCAATCAGTTCCGCACCGGTTTTGGCAAAGCCAGATTTTGAGAAGGAATTCACGATATATACTAATGCCACCGAGGAAGCAGTTTCTGTTGTCCTCATGCAAAATGATGACCAAGGGAATGAAAAACCAGTGGCTTACATGAGTCAAAGTTTCTCTAATGATGAATTTAAATATTCTTTTATTGAGAAACACAATTTAAATATTCTTTTATTGAGAAACACACTTTCGCTCTTGTTAAATTTGTTGAGAAGTTTCACCACTTCATCTTAGGTGAGCATATGTTGGTAAAATTCCCTTTACCCGCTGTCAAGTTTTTTCTCTCACAGACTTATATTTCAGGGAAGCTTTCACATTGTCTTGCCAAGGTCTAGGAGAATGATTTGAATATCGTGACTTCTACCACTATCAAGGGACGTGACTTAGCCCTTCACTTAGCTCAGCATGCTGAGAATAATGAAGGAATTGATGAAGAGGATAGTTCCCTATCAGCTCTCTTTTACATTGATAACCAGATCCTCCCGGTGTCTGAACATCCCTGGTACAAGAATTTAATTTACTACTTACAGAACCAAAGATGTCTAGACAATTTAGACCCTAATAAGAGGAGAAGGCTATGTCTTTAATCCACAAGATACATCATTACAAGAGACTTCTTGTTTCGAAGGTATGCTGATGGTGTGTTGCTTCACTATGTAAATAATGAAGACACATAGAAACTGTTGCAAGAAACTCATGGCTCTTCAAATTCTGTCATTCATGTAGGAGGTCATTTTTCTGCTAAAACCATTGCCTTCAATATTATTAGAAAAAGGATACTATTAGCCTTCAATCTTTCATGAATCTTATGTTTTTTCAAGATCTTGTGACAAGTGCCAAAAATTTGCTCGAAAACAATGCCTTTCAGCCATGCCATTACAACGTGTCCTACGAGAATTTCCTTTTTCAAAGTGGGGATTGGATTTCATTGGTCTTATTAATCCTCCATCTTCAGCTGGACAACTTTTTATTTTGACAGCCACAGACTATTTTACAAAATGGGTTGAAGTTGTCCCACTTAAGCATTCAACAGATGAACATGTAATTTCTTTCCTTGAGAATAATATTTTTTCCAGATTTGGTCTTCCATTGGAAATTATTACAGACAATGGTCCCGCTTTCATTTTTGCTAAGATGGCTCAATTTTTAGCTAAGTTGGGGGTTAAACATTTCACCTCATCAACTTATTATCCCCAAGGAAATGAGCAAGCTGAGTCTACCAACAAAAAATTGGTAAGAATCGTTAAAAGGCTCATCGAAGATAAGCCTCGTCAATGGCACACTCTCCTAACTTACGCCCTTTGGGTAGATATAACTACCTCCAAGGTAAGCACTGGTTGCACCCCCTTTCATCTTGTCCATGGCCAAGAAGCCCTCTTGCCTACTGAGCTGGAACTTTCTTCCTTAAGGTTGATTCTACATATCAAAAAATTAAATTCTTCTGATATTTCACAAAGGATAAAGGCACTCCTAGCTTTGGAAGAGAAAATGATGTTTGATTTGGATAATATTAAAAGGAGACAACAAATTGTTAAGAAGTATTTCAACAAGAGTGTCAAGACTATCAAGTTTAAAGTCAATGAAAAAGTATTGCTATGGGATTCAACTCACGCTGATAGGGGAAGACATTCAAAATTTCAAAAATTATGGCTGGGTCCTTTCAAGATCGCTTTTGTCTTAGGTACCAACTCTTACATTCTAAAAGATTTACATGAGTGATTGTTTTCCTACAACACTAACGGTTCTCACTTGAAGCATTACGTGGAACCAACTTGAAAACTTCTAACACTGTTTGGGTTCTCTGTAGATTAGTAGTTTATCTCTGCTTTCAGTTTTCTTCTTTTTTTCTTCTAGGATTTATAGTATGGTGATTTCTGCTTTCTGTTTTAAACATTTCCTACTACTTTTACATTTCTGTCATTTTATTTCTGCTGTTTTATTTTTTTTGCAATTTTTCTGTTAGGATTTTTATTGTTTTGTCATCTTTTTAATTGATTTTGGTCGAGAATAAGATGTTGGATTAGTTCTGCCACAATGACACTTCTGCAAGATATTGTTAGCCAATAAAAATCAAGCTTACATAGTTGTTACGATGTTTCCCTTGAAGACGTACTTGAATTTGTTATATTCTTTCATTGTCGTCTTATAAAAAGATTGGCTATCTCCCGCTTCTTTTTTCCATTTCTTCATCCATTTGAGAAATAAAAGAGCAGGTCCATTAATTTTTCTCCTTGGAGTAAAGAGTAGATTCTGGTTGAATAATTATGCATACAGGGATAAACCCCCCTCATACTTAACACTTTTCATGAGTTATTCTCAAATTCCCGGTCATTTTTCCATTAAATCCACTCACCTCCCCCTTGTTGCATAATCTTCCTAGTTATATCTTCTTGACCTGCTATTCTTGGTCTGTGAAACCATGAGTCTGAGTTCTAAATCTGTTGAAAACAAATTTCCTTGTGGAGTCGCCAGTTTGTTGATGATCAAAATCACAAAGAAGTTTTTGCTTGCAAAGTATTGCTAAAGCCTATTATTATAAGCTGACAAGATATATAATACTAGTAGGTGGGACCCACTTGTAGATTGGGAGATCAAATCTGGTTCTTATTTCATGTTTATGCTGTTGTTTGACACTACTTACATGGTTGATGAAATCTGGTTTTTATTGGCGATGTTTAAGGCCTATTATGTGTTGGTTCTAATTGCGACAATTGAATGATGAATAAGGCATGTTATGTATTGTTTCTGCTCCTCTAGGCTCTAATTTCATGTTACGATGGCCTATGTTATCCATTGTCATCATTGCCATCTATTCCTGGATTCATTACTGTGACACCTGCACATGAGACATGTTAGTAATAATATATAAGAGCAGTGGAAAAGAGATAAAAACAATATAACAAAGTGCAAAAGGAAGGAACTATACTATACTAATATGCTACCCTATATGCATTGAAATTAAAATGATCATTGTTAATCATAGGTAACAAGTAATATCTATGCAATTTATTGGTTATATGAAACATGGTTGATATGCATTATTGTATAGTTGGAATGGTAAGATATGATGTGAGTGGCACGTTTGACAAGTGATGGATGTTAATTCCGATGCATGGTTTAATTGAATGAGTTAATGGGAGGCTGGTTGGCGTGTACTAAGAAATTGAATGAGTGGGGGTGGAAGCGATGTGCATTTACTGCACGTCACTCCTACTCTTTCCACTGGACGCCACCCTAGTTTGGCTATTGTTCGACTGTGTTTTGCTGTGGTTAGGCCCCGAATTTCAAGCAAAGGAAGAACCACTCGACTAGCTCATGTTTTTAAGGTGCTTTTGGTTACAGGTATGTCTTTTCGCCATCCATGAACTTGCTCTAGTTATGAAATAGATATTGGCTTGGGATGTATGGGTCTATGCTTTCCTTAAGTCTGGTAACTGTGTAAATTTGTGATATTTTTCTGGAATGAATCGTTGGTGTGGTTTTCATTGCAATAATGTTTGAAGTCACAGTGTTATTGATATTTCTAAGTGTTAGAAGCCATGAAGGCTCTCTGTCATCCTTGTTGGTCTTGGTTGAAGGGTTTTTATTCGGTCCAAATGGCTGGCCGACTCCAGGTTTTCTTATCACCATACCCATTCATTTTCTATTATGGGGTCCTCTAAGTTTGAAATGCCTTGTGTCACTGCGCATTGTTTCACTTGGGTATGGATTTGTTCATGCTACTGATGGCTGCGCAATAGGTTATATTGCTTTTTATCGGCTCTGTTTTATCTCATCATTGTTAGTTGGTTGATTGGGAAAACCACGAGGGTTATACCCTGCGTGTTCTAAAGGTTGTTACAAGACCAAAATGAAGCTTTCTCCTCTGTTCATAGTCTCTCCTATCACGATAATTGTCACTCTGTCTACGAAGTCATTGTTGGTATACCCCGTGTGTGCACCGTTGGTCTCAGAGGTTCTAACCCTATGTTGGGGGTCAAATTCAGTCTCCCTATGTTGGTCCATAGAGAAAACCCTTGATTTCTCAAGCTCGGATTTCGATAGAGGGAACCGTTATGGCCTGATGGCTATACTGTTGGTTATTATGAGTTGTTGGTGTATGGTCGACAATGTTCAATTTTTGGTTCGTCTCTGTTGATTATGTTGACAGTGGTGTTGGTTTTGGTATTTAGTCACTGCATTGGTTATTATGACAATCAAATTGATAACTCAACATGGTAATTTGGTTGATTGGAGAATCAGATTGAATGCACAGTTGCTATCTCTTACATTGTAATTGTTGAATTGTTAACCCAACATTAGTCTACAATTGATTAATGCACAACGATGCTTCATGCGTGATGTGTGCGTATCTGTGGTGTTCATACAACATGTTAAGTTGAGTAAATGATTGCAGTGATTATGTGTTTTAAATCACCAAATGGTAGTATTGCAGTCGTAGTAATTAAGGCATGGCCATCCATTGTATATGTTATAAATATTATTTGATTGCGCCATCAGAGAGGGTCACAGGTTTTTAAATATTATTGTTGCAATTTGATCGATTTGTGTATGAGATCAGGCATACTATTGTTGCCTCATTGTATTGGATTGATAAACCAACATTGTGGATGTTTAGATTCAGAGTGATTGGACCTGTACAGTCACAAGAATTCTCTTGCGTTTTGTCGAATGGTTCGTGTATTACACAACATAGTATGTGTTGAAGGGTAATTGTTGTGCGTTTAAATGGCAAGTCATGATATATTGAGGATTGAATTTTAATTGTCCATTGTGTATGGTTGATGAATATCATGCATTTTTTAAGAGATGGACACAAATTCTGTGACAATATGGTCTCATTACGACTTAATTGTTAAATGAGCTTGAGGAATGAAATCAGGCGTGATTTTAGTGTCTGTATTTGATTAGAAGAAATGATTCTGGACAATGGTTGATGTTTAGATAGAACGGATTGGAGCAAGTGAGTGTGTGTTCATTTAGAAATTGTTTGAATATTAACTGGGACAATTGGGAAGAAAGAAAACTCTTACAGGTTGTTGTGGAAGGCATATTGTCTTATTTTGATGACACCGTGTTAATGATTTGATTGCGAACAATGAGCAAGTAATACACAAAATTGATTGAGTTATACACAATGGTTGTTTAATGAGCTCAATAATTATTGGTTGGTGTTGGATCTTTTGCGTTTGACATAGAATTGTTATGGATTACTTAATTAATTTTATGAACAATATCCACTCTTCTACCTACCATTTTCTTGCTTTTCGCTAATTATAACCCCATCGCCTTCCAACATTCATTTTTCACTCCATGTTCTTAAAATTTAATTACAATTAACAAGGATTATGTATTGAAGCAGTTTGAAATCACAGTTCTTGGTTGGATCACGACAATATTTTATTTGGTTTTCATTACAATTGATTGTTTGTTGTCTCTGAGTAGTTGTTGAAGGAAAATCTCCCTGCGGACAGGTAGATCTCCTCTTGAGAGATAGACTCTTAACTCTTAAGACAGAAGACGCTTAACGTGGACACTGACTTCCTTTCATATCTATACAAACTAATGTATGAGGAGGAAAGAGAAAAGAAGTACCTTTTATCGACGTTTGGCCCTGCACGCTCCGAGTTGAGCTCCAATATTTCGCTCCTCGATGAGCCCTGTAGACAAACAATGGTAAAACCACTTCCTACTCTATTGATATTAGATCGAAATAGATCTATCTATCAGAGATAAGTTTATGTGCAATTAAACACAAACTAGAAAGAAACAGGCCAAGTGTGTCATATTAATGAGACCAATGATAGAAGTAACTTACAATCGTAGATGCGAATGTGATAGCTTCGTCAAGTCCCCTTTGTCTAACCCTTGCTCAAAAGATCCACGATCTGGACGACAAAAACTTTACTGATTACTTTCCTCCAGTTCACTGTATGTTTCCTATGACATCATAGGTTTCATGCTTCCAATTCTTCCTCCTTTCCATCATGATAGAGCCTGCTTATATAGGTTCAGAGAGGCCTAACCTCTTGAGGTATCTTTAGGGTAAGTTGAGAACTTCCCTCCTTAAATCAGGGATCTTCTCCTAAGATCATGGTTGAACCAGGAATTCGAATGCAACTGCCTTCCAATATTGAAATATCTTCCCCTTATTCTCCTCAACAGGTCAACTGCTTCCCAGATTAGACAACTCTCCCTCAAAAAGGGCATTAGAGCACTATAGCACTCCCTAATAGGCTTTAGGGGGGCATCAGGGCTCTAAGAATCCATAGCGCTCCCTCAGAAGGGATGTTTGGTGCTATAACTCTCCCTAGCACCTTATAGGGGAGCACCAACGCTCCTAGGAGTGATGTAGGGGAGCGCTCTCTCCTAAAACCGTAGATTGAGTGCTTCTTTCAGGTGGCAAGAGGTCCTTAACTTCAGTTAGCCATTCCTCTTCCTTCAAATCAAGTGTTTGAGGCATTTTAAGTGTCTCCTTAGTGTCGTCATCATGGCAGTATGCTTTTCTTGACACTTGCGACACTTATCAAAGTGATTAATGTTGATGTGTAACAGATTGCCCCCCAAAGTATGAAGTTAGAAGATGAGAACTGATAACTGAAATGCTTTGTAGACTTTCAAGCAAGGGTATAGACACAGAGAACTTGACAAAAGCTACACACAAGCATCCAACAAATATTATGACATGTTTCAAACCCAAGGTAGACATACCTATGCTTGGGTGATCAAGACTTGCAAGATATGGCCGCCATAAAATACACTGCGGATCCATAATTGTATTGATAAAAAGGTATAGCCACCGAGGATACAGTGTGGATCTATACTCTGATGACCTGAACTGATCGTAGCCACGAAGAATACACAGTGGATCTATGAGATTATAAGACATAGCCACGACCAATACAAAGTGGATCTATGTAACAGTATATGTGTCATTGTTCAAGAGAAACTCCTTCGCAACCTGGGCAAAGTACATATCAAAGTGATCACTCAACCCAGGGTCTTCTTACCGATCCCGATGTAGTACGAATCTAACCATGTGAATAGATGTCCTGATGTCGAAGATGGTAGAAACCACTTGATTACCGGTCAATGATGTAAACCGTTAACAAGTGCGAGGGAGATCACCATTAATGTCAATGATTCCCAAGGTACCCTAGTACATTCCAACGAATGTGAATGGATGCGCTGGAGTCGAACATACATGGAATCATCCGATCATAGGTCAGTGATGTAAACCCACTATCGGACATGAGGAGGCCTACCATTGAGGCATGCAGGTCCCAAAGTACTAACTGGTTTCTAAGTCTAATTCTTGGATAATGTGTTGAAGTCGACC
>JASDQU011246871.1:12363-29908 GCA_032191745.1 Picea mariana | reverse complement strand
TAGAATTGACAAAAAACCAAAACCTAGAGACTTCATTCTGTTGTTGAGCTTGGTTGTACATGAATTGTGTAGACTGGGTTGAACCATTGGCTGCATGTAGGGCATCTGCCGCGTGCAGGAGCATCTGCTAATGCATTGAACAAGATGTCCATCCTTTGGCCAAAGATGCTCTGAGAGTGCATCTGATCATCCTGCTTCTTCCTGATTTCGAAGAGAAGTTGAAGGTACTCCTCCGTGAGGCGGTTAACGAATTGTTGAGGCTGCTCCTCCTCCTCTTCCTTGCCTGCTACCTCTATGGTGATTTCTTTGGTTGTCGTTGCATTATCCTCCAATTTCCATCTTGGGGGGATTTCCTCCTCCACCATACAGCTTCCATCGTCGTAATATGGGTCAGCTTGATTAACTGTTGGGGGCACTAGAATATTGGTAGCCAGAGGAGGGCGCACACATGAAGGTGGAGCCTCCTCTTTTACTGAGCTTAGGCCATGGAGCAGAGGAGGGATGGATAGAGGGAAGTATGCACAAGAGGAGGACGCTTCATCCTTTACCGAGATGACGCCATGGAGATGAGGAGGAGCAGAATGAGGAATCTCCTATGACCTTTGGATGGTATACCGAGGGCACGCAAAATGAGCAATAAGATCTTGTTGGGAGGGGGTGATCCTATTGCGACGGGTGAGGGTGTTGTAATATCGATCACCCCTCTTGGATTTTCCTCTTTCCCTGGGCATGCTAGGGAGAGAATGGAGGTGAGGGGATGTGGGAATGGAGGCTGAGAGGAGCAAGAGGAGGCGGAAGTATTGAGAGGGAGCTTGTGGTAACTGAGCGTGAATGGTGAGAAGCGGGTATCGGAGCGAGGGAGGATGTTGTTGGTGCACCGGAGAATGTCACAGAGAGCCGTAATGCTGGAACTCTTGGGAGAGACGAAGAGAAAGATAGCAGTGCACCAGGGCGGATGAAGAATGAAATAATACACCAGGGCGAAAGCCCATTTGCACCCCTTGTCGCCATTGAATCCTGCATTGATATCCCTTACCTCCATTGACACCGAGTTGACAGCTATCTCGGTCCTGGTACGCCTGGTCTGGTTGGCTCGCGTGTCCATTAACCCAGCCAGTCTAACCGGGTGCACTACCATTACTCTCCTCATGGTGTGAGCCATGGGGGAGTTAATGTCCTTGGGTTGGCGGCTGGGGTTAATAACTCCTCTGGCTGCCCAGTGTCGAGTGTGCTCGGACTCTGTCTAGGTGGCACCCCATCCAAGTGCATAATTGATAATATTAAAAATATCATTACATCTAAATTTAAGGAGAATATGTGATGTGATAAAGAATTGGAGGATAAAACAAAATTAAGATACTTTAAGGAGGTAGTCGACCCTAATCTATATGATCAAAAGTATCTCTCTATTTTGACTAGCGTAAAGAAGAAAATCAACATTGTTATAATAATAATAAACTCGTATGATTTGCGTGGTCAAATTTGGCATTCGACAACTCCCAAAACACCATGAGATGAAATAATTTATCATCTTTGTGACACTAAGAAGGTTGAAGATGAAAAACACTTTTGCTTAGAGCACCCTATGTATACCCAAATTATATCACAATTTCAAAATATTTTTTGCAATACCGACCTTCCTAACCTTCTAAGTCATCAAAAATATGGTGATCTTAAACACTTCTCTTAATGTTTTTCCAACAAAGAAATAAAATTCTAACGAAATCCAAGTAATCCCTCACTCTTATTAAGGTTGGATAGATCAATTCCAGTCTCAATGGACATTAATCATCATCATCATCATCAATATTGATATTTAAATGGTCATATCTACCATATTGATATATTTTTAAAAGATGTCTTATTTTTTGTATGAGTTGGTTGTAAACATGGCTTTGAGATGTATTATTTTTTTTTTAAGTAAAGATAGACACTAGAATTTTCTATTATATGTACATCAAAAAATTCAACCTTCTCTAATAGGGGCCTACACAGGGGAAACCATATTACCTTTTAGAAGAGATTCATCAAAAGTATTTATGATCATCCTTTCCATTGTCTGTCATAGAGGATTAAAACAGAAGATTATAATCTATCTATAATTGTCCATACTTATCAAAAAGATTGAAAAAAGATAGACTAAAATACACATTATGCATGAGGAAAGAAGGGGCATTCCTCTCTAACAACTTCAACTATGATTTCAATGTCCATACTCAATTCATGAGTATTACCAGTGACATGAGGTTGATGATTCAGAACAACTGGTTTTCCTCGAGTGTCCTATGATCCTAATGGAGTATGTTACTATCTTGAGGTTCGTACCTCCTCCCCCACCTGGGTGACCGTGATTCCAATCCCAAAGACCACTTGGCACATTGCTTCAAATTTTACTTTGAAAATTCGGACGGTAAGATGAATTTCCTAGACCTCTCTCTTTATATTACCCTGGGCTTGGGCAATCAAAGTTTTAATCATCTAGTAATTTTCTACCAGCTTGAATAATTTGGTCCTTCTGGATCTTGTGTACATTGGGTATTTTAAACATCCTTCAACTTCATTAAGAATTTGGTCTTTTGAAAGTATCTACTACATGGTATGTACTTCTTTCTTTAGCTCCTTGATCTTCTCTCTATCCTCAACTGGGACTTTTCCTTTAAACAATTTCTCTGCCTCCCAAGACTCCTCTACCACTCATGATGAGAGTAGAGGGTCCTTTGAAGTAGATAGATGATCATCCATGGCCTCTTCCTTCCTTTTCCTTGCCCCCACATTCTTACATGCACCAAAAGACATTATGACCAGAGAAGCTCCCACTCCACCAAGTCAACACCACCACAACCGCCTCTATTTGAAAATAAAGAGGGAAAGAAAAAATTGATAAATGCCTTAGGGAATAACAAAGCTATAGGAGAGCAGATGAAATCGAAAATTGAAGAGGACACCACACTAGGAGACAGGAAATAACCCCCACTAAGACGCCAAAAAGAGATAAGACTAAGTCCCCTCAAGAGACGAGGAACCCGCCAAGGGACTAATGGGGCCCTCAAACTCACACCCAGAGAGAAAATTCCTCTAACGTCGCTCCCCAACACCAAGAAAAACCACACAATAGAATAATCAGAGAGCCATCACCACAAATTGACAAGGGAGAGCCAAAAACCTAAGATTAAAGGTCAAAAAAACTCAGAAGGGTCCCTCTCCTGGCCCATCTCCACTCGCGAAAAAAGACCTACATCCAACCAGACTTTAAACAAGTTGTTTTCCAAGGCAACCAAGCAAGGATTTCATCCCAATGTGACAACGTTATAGTTCTTGAACATGCTCTCTCCTCCACTTATGATGATTATCCTTTCAACTACTACAAACCATCATGATTTTACATTTAGAGTCATATTCCTCAATCCTCTCTGCATACCCACTGCCTGTGTTTTCGCTTGCTCTTGTCATAATTGTAGATGGTAAGAGAAGGATGATTATGTCCTGCCACCTCATATCCCTATGTTCCTCGATATCCATCAAAACTACCACATACGACGACCTTTGTGATCTATCCTTCAATTGCAAGGTGGTGGTTGAACATCTCGTTCGTGCCCCCCTTAGTTTCACCCCATTCAGGTAAGGATGTATTCAATGTAAGATGATTTTCCATTTAAATTTGGATTGGTTTATATTATTTTAAAATGTGTATTTTTTTTATTATAAATTATTATTATTATTATGTGATTATGATTTTATTTAAAAAATATTATTTTCAAATTTATTAAAACATTATATGAAAAAAGATGTTAAATAGGTTGTAAATAAGTGGTTTAGCTAAAATATTATTAAAACTTTAAATTTCAATTTTTTTAAAATAATATTATGTTGAAGTGGATACCATTTTTTTTATTGTTTATAAAATCAAATTTTAAATCTGAGAATGTAAATTTCCACAGTGGTTTATAATGTTGTTTAAGTTTTCTAGAGGTAAATTGTGTGTAGGATTTTGAAATGTCCAACGTTCTGAGTGAACACTCCACCCATCATCAGGGACACATAAAAGTTTAATATATATTAGAAAAGAGTGTTGGGATTTGCATTTATAGCGTGAAGCTTGATAATCATTT
Organism: Picea mariana; assembly: GCA_032191745.1. Taxonomy (NCBI): domain Eukaryota; kingdom Viridiplantae; phylum Streptophyta; class Pinopsida; order Pinales; family Pinaceae; genus Picea; species Picea mariana. The sequence continues at coordinate 25,799 of JASDQU011246871.1, read as the reverse complement.
TGAGAGTGGAAAAATTAAAATATAAAATATAAATAAATAAAAGAGAAATGATTGTATTAAAATTAATAAAAATTTATAGCATTTATATTGGGAAGCTTGATAGCTATTGTGAGAGTGGAAAAAATAAAATATAAATAAATAAAGGACAAATCATAGTGTTAAAATTAATAGGATATTAAGGGATCTTTGTATGAATAATAGAAGCTATTAATTATAAGATAATAAAGTAAAGCAAGTTAAATGAAAATAAAAGTGGGAGATCAGATAAAAGTGGTTACAAACAAATTAATGAGGAACATACATAATCGATAAATGATGAATATGATCGGACATAATAAGTGTCGATGAAAGATCAAAAAGTAATGCAAAAAGGGGGGGTGGGGGTTATTGGAATGATTAATCTGTAGAAAATAAAGAAGACTAAGAATAATAATAACAAACTAAAAAAAAAAGTATTTAAGAGTTAGCTCTGAAGATAAAATTCCAAATCAAAGAGAAAAAAGAACAAAAAAGAGCGAGGGGGGGGAGACTGAATGGCTTAGCTGATGAATAATGGGTTTCTAGGATTGACTGAGTTTGTAGCCATCTTCCCGATTGAAATTATTGGGATGCTTTTCAATTTCAAGCGCTTCCCCAATGATACGAGAAGAGTAATAAGGTATTGATGCAAGAATTTTAATTTGGTCAAAACAATTAAAGTATTTAGAATTGTGAGAATGTTTCGCAATAACTGATTTTGAAACGCGATTTTGAAAACAATCTCTTTTTTAATATATATTAAGCTTTTATGTGTTTCTGATAATGGAAGGAATATCCACCTAAAACATTGGAATTTGAAAATACTACACACAGTTTACCTATAAAAAAAATTCAAACAACATAAATTTAAAAAATTTAAACAACTCATAAATAAAAAAATAATTTACCTATGAAAAATTTTAAAAAATAAACAACTCATTAATAAAACATATCTAAATTGATAAAATCAAATACAAATTTTAAACGAACTTAACAAAATATATAATCTTTCATAATAACATCCAAGTTAAAAATGCACATTCCCTTCCCAAAAAAAGTCAACAATACTAATATATTGCGATGGCACGAAGTGTGATGTTAGAACTTTAAGCTTTCATTTTTATCGTTTCTTATTAATTATGATGAGCACAATTATTGAGATTAAGAAGCGAAGATTTTGTCTATTTTTAATTTAAAATGTAAGTTGAGGGGAACAATTATTGGAAAATTGACTCATGATACTCATAATGTCAATAGGAAAGAATCATTGGAAAATTGACTTAAGGATATTCATAATGTCATTATGAATGTTTTTATAAATGTTAACATTGCTTTTAAAAGTTTTTAATAATTAGTGGTGAATAACATTTGAGAGAGTATATTTTAGTACGTGTTTTCCATGTTAATATAATATTGAATATAAGTTGATATAATATAATTTAAATAAAATATAAAAAATAGTGTTTTAATATAAATGAGATATGTAATATTTGTGTTAAATAAATTTATGAAAAAAAAGTATTACTGGTTAATTTAGTTTTATGGGTTAGTTGGATTGGTTAGTGCTGTGAATTACAAGCATGGGATCAAGTCCATGAGTTGTTTTCTTATGTAGATTATATTAAGTCTTACTTGATGTCCCGTTTACTTTCCGTACCATCCTCAAAATAAGGGAAAGAACTTAACCAACTAATTTGTCGTGAGTATTAACCAACATTAGGTTAGTGGTTCAACTATTTGAAAAAACACTTGTGATTTGACCATAATATCATCTTTGTGTGAATTGGTTTTGTAATTTGTTTATTGCAACATTTTCCTCCAAATATGGGATTCCACTTCATATTCATTAAAAATTGAAAAAAATCAATAATATAAAAAAAGAAAATTTAAGCAAAGATTATCAAACATTAATTAATATATAAAAATATACACCATCATTAATTCATTTTGATTAGGGATATTTTAATTATTAAAAAAATTATATTTTTATTTATTTTTATTTTTTTAAGTTCTTAATGAATCTATAATTAATATAAATTTACATTAATTTAATTTCAATTTATTTTGATTAGGAATATTTTAATTATTAAAAAAATTATATTTTAATTTCTTTCTAATTTTTTGACTTCTTAATGAATTCATAATTAATATAAATTTACATTAATTTAATTTCAAATTTTGAAACATTTACTTGATAATTGCCCAAAAAATCTCATAAATACTCTAGTACCACATTATAAAATAAAGTGTATAAACCTTAATCATTAATTATTTAATATTCTATGAACATACATAATAAACCTAAGCAAATTAAAAAAGAAGAAGAAACAAATGCACCTAGATTTTTAATGTAAAACCTCTACAGTATTTAGCACAAACTTGGTACAAAACTACTCAAGTATATAATTGTTTAATATTTTATGAACATGTATAATAAACATAAGAAAATTTAAAAAAAAAAAAACAAATGCATATAGATTTTTAATGTAAAACCTTTACAGTATTTTAAACAAACTTGGTACAAAACCACTCAATTACATAGCTCATAATGATCCACTATGGATTACTCATAATAAACATAAGCAAATTAAAAAAGAAGAAGAAACAAATGCACCTAGATTTTTAATGTAAAACCTCTACAATATTTAGAACAAACTTGGTACAAAACCACTCAAGTATATAGCTCATAATGATCCACTATGGATGACCCACAGTTGGATAAGTAAAGACCTTATGACCTCCTCAATTGTTAGGATTTAATAGTGAGAATGTCACTTCACCTAATGAATTCAAGATAAATAAAAACTCACATACCAAGCTTGTACTTAAAAATAAGGAGTCGTGTAATACATATCTTATGTAACAAGAACCATATAAGGTATCCACAAAACATCCTAATTGATCCTTGTGATTCTAATAAAACCCCATTTCATGTATATATTTTTTGTTTGTTAGCCTGTCCATTACCTACGAGTCAAGCCTGTAGTCTAAGAAACTGCGACCCAAGGGCATCTAAGCCATTAAAATCACTCAGGGATCACATCCTGCCAAGGCCACACTAACCCTTAACATGACTGAATTTTTTTGGGTGTCTCCTCCCAACTACTGCGAGTTTCGAACCTTGGCCGCCTTATAGAACGAAACCCTCGAAATCCAATTGCGTTAGCAGTATTTGACCCCATTTCATTTACATTAATTCCCCACCAATGATGACATTAATTGTCACATGTACCATCATAATGAAACCAAGTACATCCATTGATGTGGCTATGAGACAACATTGCAGAGATACACCCCCTCAAAAAATGTACAAAATAAGTCAATGGATTTGTGTAGTTGGGGTCTTTGTAGGGGTCCATCTTATTTTTAATAATGGAGTGCTTGAATTAGTGGAAAATAATCATTGGATAGCCTCCCTACTTAAGAAAAAAATCAACAAAAAGCTAGGAAGGAGAAGTATTTACATAGGACCATGAACAAGAGAGGCTACACAGGTAGTGTTATACTCAATATGGTTGAACTCGTTGTTCTTCATAGATAAGATGTGTGGAACCTAAGAGTTGAGTGAATTCTTGTCCTTTCATGATCTATAAACTACCATAGATATTCCACTGGAACAGCTCATCACAACATATCTTACAATATTATGAAATCTTTTATTATGTACTTTGTTACCTTAGATGATATAAAAATATCAAACGAGTTCTAATACCAACTTGATCTGAAATATCAACAAACTCTTATACCAATTCAACCTGAATATCCTTAGATGTTAATTAGTTCATAAGCAAACACTAAACATCTGACTAGATTCAGGAAATGAAGATCGACTTGACTATATGAAAAAATATCATGTGAAAATGCTTATTTATCCATAAACATCGTTAACTGATAATAACTTGCGAAAATAATGAGTGCCAAAATAGAGAGCAATATAAACAATGAATAGCATAGCTCATTACACATTTTGATAACAGAGTTCCAAACAATGAGATTGCTCTATTAATGCCCCAATGCTTGATACAATGATGACTTACAATGGCCAATTTGAAGACAACCTTAAATTTTGTTACTTCAACCCAGAAACAGAGGTCACCACTACATTCCTCATGAAATTCTGAGAAGAACGAGTATAAACTCGATTATGTTCTGAACAGGTGCCCAAAGACCCCATTTTGCACGTATAACGAGACTATGAGTTTCATACATAACAAATGGTAATAATACTTTCATACATAGCACTTTTACACAAAACCGACATCACCATCAGATTACTCTCGAAATTCTGAGAAAAATGAGAGTAAACACTCTATACTTCTCTTAAAGAACTCAATAGCACGCAAAATGAGACAAATCCAACATAGGAACACCTCTTGCACGCAAAACAAGAAAAAATATGCATGAAATTCTATGCAGGGTGCTCTTGGCACACATTTCCATTGTCTTGTACTCTATTTAGTGTTAGGTTTATATAGGCTTGGGCACCCTAACCATGGCCCGCTATATTCCCAAGACATTTGTTATAACTTAAATTTGTTTTGTTTGTTATAACAAGAGTTGCATGAGGTGCATTGGTAGGAGGTTATAGTTAAGACTTTGGAATATTCACTTGGAGGTCATAGGTTTGATTCCAATTCGACCCAACCATTTTGATTCTCCCTTAGCCATTATTGGCCAATAGAAGAGTGCCATGTGGAACTCTCTGGTTGTTCCATCTATTGTACAGATATGCCAACTCACTGCCAACTGTACTTGTACAGATATGCCATGTCACTTCCAACTATACCTGCCATGTCAGCATACAGATTTCATGTCATCGTACGGATGACACGTGGTACATTTTTACTTGTCCACATGGGTGCCTGAAATTTCCAAATTTGAGTGACACTTGGCAGCCTCTTGTGTTTCCACGTCAATTTGTTGACATCAACATGACATCCTCCTGGCAGCTATATGGATGACACATGGCATCATGTGGGCTTTCCACTTGGCACCCCTTGTTTGACTTTTTCCCTATTTCCTTGAAAACTTCAAATGACCATAACTTTCTCATACGAACTCTATTTGAGCATGTTCAAATTGGATTGGAAAGCTCTCATCGAGCTCTACACAATGAAGTCATTTTCATTGTCGTTTGAGAAGATCATTTTTTTATCATTTTGGATCCTCCTGGATCATTTCGCATACTCCTGGATCATTAGATCTCATATTTTAATATTACTAACATAGTGCTCAAAATTATGGAAATAATTGAAACCAAAAACAAAGAAACAAGTGAATGAAAACACCATACACACATTAAACACAAGATGTGACCTAAGAAGCCCAATATGGGAGAAAACCTAGCAAGAAGGTGAGGTCTATGCTCTGCTCTCTTTTTCTGAGATATTAAATGTAAGTACAAAGAAAGGGGCACTCACTATGGAGCCTCCATGGACATTATGGCTTGAATGTCTACTACATAATTTTCTACCTCCTTTGTTATGCTTCAATATCTTACTCCTATATGCATTCATCAACTATAGAACAATAACAATACCAAAAGAATGAAACCCCTTCTCTTCCAAGCAACTTATTTTTAAGATAGTCTAATAATCATCTAAGGTTAAGGTTAGGGTTAGGGTTTTTGCATGCCTCTATCCTCAATTATAGTTAGGGTTTTGGACCCTCTAGAATATTCTTGAAAGTATGCATGTGACTAGATCCACATGTGTGAGTAATGGGTGCTAACATGGAATCCATTTAGTGCCATGGTGGTTAATAGGGTAGGTTAAGTTGTCGGAGGCATAACTGTTGTATATGAACTCTGACTGAGGTGAATTTTGCACCATTGGAAATAATCTTGTGTAGAACAACGTCGAGGGGCAAGAGATAAGCTCACAAATTGTTGACCCCCCCAAAATGTCATTTGATGCCTCAAACCATCTTTGTAAGGTTTCAAACCCTAAATCATCAAACTAGAACTTGCCCCTACATTGGGCCCCCCAAGCCAATTCCTCCAATTTTTCCACCCATAAAGTACCAAGATAGATAACAAATTATACAATGATCCATTCCAGATCATATCTCATCATTTATGGAGGTTTTTGGTCCCAAAATATTTTTCTAAATAAGGTGAGGAAGTTGTTTCTCAACCTTCTTCCCGGAGTACCATTTGGCATTGCCTGGAAATTTCCCTTTCAACCCAACCTGCTAAAGTTCATGCTACCCCTATTTAGTAGTTCTTGATTTCTTCTCCAAAACTATATCATCTTCTAACTTANTTTAATATTGAGTAAATGCTCATATATGGTGGTAGAATGAGTTGGTGAGCATTATCACCTACCTTCTCCAATACTTCAAAAGGACCATACCACAAATTCTTGATCTTCTTACCAGGACCATATATCCTTTCTTTGTTCGAATGAAATTAAACTTTGTATCCCACCTTAAATGATTTCTCAATTATGTGTTGATTATGTTAGGCCTTGTACTTTTCTTGTGACTTGTTCAATGTCTCATGTGATTTCAAATGGATTTGTCTAATGTTTTCAACAAATTTTTATTCTTTGAATGCATCTCCTATGATCTCTTCCCTACTTTCTATCCATATACAATATCCAAGGGAAAAGGTGGAAAATACCCAAAGCAAGTTTCAAAAGGGGACTTATCAATAGAAATGTTGAGTGTTATGTTATAAGAGTGTTGAATATAAATCACATTTTCATCCTAGGTCTTTGGATGTTTCTTATTGCAACCCCTCAAAAGCTAAACAAATGTCTTGTTGACTACTAGTGTCTGCCCATTTCTCTACGAATGGAAAGTTATCAATCTCTTCAACTTGGTGTCCATCATCTCCCAAAGTGTATTCCAAAAGGCACTGAGAAATATGATATTCATGTCTGATATGATACTCCTCGGTACCAAAATTGCACCTAGACCTTTTCAAAGAACATGTTTGCTACTTATTTTCCTTTGATGGTATTTTTTCAAGGCACAAGAATGCACATCTTACCACAAACAGATAGTGATGTCCCTTCCTAGTTGTTAGAAAAGCATCCACAAAATCTATCGAGATTGTATCCTAGGGTCTAGTGGGCATAGTTAAAGGATGGTATAAACCTTTATTTCTATTACTATGCTGACCGATACAATAAAGTATGCATCCTCTAACAAACTAAGCTATATCATCTTGCATTTTGGGCCAATACATACCTCTGTAAGTTGGCAATTGTCTTCCCAACAACAAAATGTATTTCAACCTTGGAGGTGTGAGCCTCTATGATAAGCTACAATATTTCACCTTTAGAAACACAAGGCTTGTCTAGCTTGTAAAGAAACCCATTTTGGAGATGATAGTCAACTTTACTATCACTTTATTCTACACAAATTTGGCCATGTATCTAGTGAAAGACCTCTTCAAAGTCCTCATCTTCCATGTATGCCTCTTTATATGTATCATGAGTAAAAGGATTTGTTACACCTCAAATTCCTTATAGTGTACAATACTTTTTTCATGAGATGTGACCACTCCGATGTGCCCAAAGTGTGATGATTTCTTTGTATGTGGCCATGATGGGATGACTTGTTGTACAAGTTTTGATTAGAGGTTACCCAGATCCCTTTAGGTGGACAGTCATGACATGTCCTTATAGTCCCCATTCTCAGGGTGCTTGGTTTCATCATTTTGGTCGACTATCCCTTGGAGGTGGTAACTCCATCTAAGTTGGGAATTTACGTTCTAGGTAGGTATGTGGGCATTTTGAGGTAAATCTACTAGGATACATGATTTACGGGGCCCTAACTATTCACTTATTATTTTCTATGTAAAAGGGGATTGTGCTTTGTAAGGGTTGTCACACCCATGGTTTAACAGAACTTATTTTACCCCACATGGACCCTTCTTTTCTTATGTATGTACCACATTTTGGCCATCGTAGATGACTCTGCACCTGATCATCCAATGTCACATTTCACTAGGCAGTTTCATGTCTGTTGAGGTATATCATGGATTTTGAGGCATTGGTCACACTCTCTGAGGAACAAACATGTTACTTTCCTCCACATGGACCTCCTCTACACTTGGCATGTGTCAGATGCCAGAATGCCCCCTCCTTAGGCACTTTTTTAAAGCATTTTCTTCATTAAAGGAGGGTTTCCCTCTCTTGGGGAATTTTATGACAGTCGTGGGGTTTATTTTGAGCCACTTGGATGATGTGGCGGTCACTTAAGTGACTTTTCACTTGATGATGATGACATGGCACTCATCCTTTGCTATATGGAGGGGATTTTGATCAACCTTTGATTACTTATGGAGAAAATTGAATAAGCCATCCACTTAGAGCGCTTATTTTTTGCTTGGGGTGAGGCCATCCCTCCTATTTGAGGTGGACGTTGAAGATAGAATGGCCAAGGAAAATTCCTTGCCATGTTTTGAGGTCCCCCAAGTCCTTTTCAAGTGGAACGTTGTACCTTGGAGCCAAATCATCCCTCTTAGAAGATTGACGTCATTTCTGTTGTTGGGGTTTTTAGGAACCATTTTTTTACTTGGAGGGTCACTCCCATGCTTCATGGAGTTGCCTTGACCTTAGGTGTGGACAGGGTAATGCTTTTGAGACATATTTCAAGGATTTATGGACATTATTTGAGCATTTTTTAAGCACATTTTGTGGATGTCGTCCCCTTTTGTGAGGGTTTCTAACATGTAAATCATCATTTAAGTTGACTTAGTCTCCAAGTTGTGTGGATGACAAGTCACTTTTTATTGATTCCTTAGCCTAATTTTAAGGAATACAGAATGAGAAGGAGTTGTGATCCTCATCTATAAATAAAGGCACTCCTCTCATTCCAAATTGTTGTGAATTGTTGGAGATCATTATTGAAGCCATTAATAGAAGATCTTTTACTTGGTGTTTCTTGGTTTCAATTATTGAAGCTCTTTATTTCTTGATTATTCTTTAAATGCTCAAGATTATACATAAACTAGCAAGATTTATCCATTGAGGAGTTATCAACTACTTGGAGGGAGGACATCTAGGGTTTGTATCTCTTCCTTCTTCCCTAAAACGATTTGGTAATTGTTTATCTCTTGTCTTGATTAGTTCTATACTCCTTGGAAAGGGTTTTAAGTATTATTTTCAAGTCTTTTATTGATATTGTTGGTGAAGGGTATTCCCTTGGGGAAACCCTTCTTCTAGGGCCTTGCTTTCATGGTTTGTCTTGATTAGATGAGATACTACTAGCCTAGTGGCCCTGGTCTCATTCTAATCCATAAATGTTGATAACCAATTCTAAGAAGGGCATACCTCCTGACCCCATAAGCCCCAAGTGGAGACAAGACATCAAGCCTAATTCCAACAACCAACCACTAAAACCCTAAAAGTTCAATTCTTTTATTTTCATGCCATATAAAATATAAAAATACAAAAAAGTATAAAAGATAAACTATCAAAAATATTTATTTCAGTGTCTAAAGTAAATCTAAGAGTTTACTTTTATTTTCTAGACATTTTCATTCATGGGTTTATGTATTTGTTTTAATTTAATCATTCAAATGATAAAGAATAAATTACTTTTAATCCTTATTATAATGTTTGTCTCCTTATAATATTAATATATTAAACATAGCTAAATTTAATACAACATAGGTTTCCAAGCTTCATTTTATTAGTTTTCCAAATAAATTTAAGTTTAGATTTAATATCACATAACAATTTCAAGCTTTTTATCATTATTTGTTCAAATAAAATTAACTTTAATCATAATGAGATACGAGCATATAATAACATTGCAATTTTTTTTGACACGTTATAATGCATATTATATATATGGAGAAAAATTGGCCAACATCCAAATTATATTTGTTGACGTACATGAGGGAGATGAGGCGCAGTGGAAACCCTACTCGCAATTCATTAGGGTTTTTTCTCTTTCCGCCTACAGTTAGTCGCGTTTTTTGCCTCCCCTCTGATGATCTACAGGTTGTTACGTCATTTCATAACCCTTGAAAGTCCAGGTATGGCAAAGGAGGAGGAGTTACTCTAGACTATTCGGAACATCCAATGGAGGGTCAGCTCATTTGGTGTGGGACATGTGTTCAACGTTTTGGGAGTGACTCATCCACTAAAGACGTGGATTGTGGGTTGGGGGTGCGATTATTGTCTCAGAGGGAGCTAGAACAATCCAGACCTAGCTTGGGAAGGCTTGAAAATACCTCCATATCAATGATTCCTTCTATTTTTCCTCCAGAAGTGGCTTCGACTTGGGGTTCAACAAGTGGGTCAGATACTCATTTCCCATGGCAGGCCTCAAAGAATAACACCAGGAAGATGTGTGGAGCCCCTCATCTAGGTATGGAACGCTCCCTTTCCCTTCCTGACTCTTCTACTTTTTTTTGTGAAAGGAACTATAACAACTTTGATCTTTGAACCACTATACCTCTGCCATTTTGTCCACAACCCTCTTCCTCTAACCCTGTGAACTTGTTGCCTCTCTCATTATTACCTCCTCAACAAAACCCCTCTCCACCTCAGTTGGTGTTTCACTTTCCAGACAATTTCCTAGCACTCCCCGACATCTTGGAGCTAGTGGAAGTAGTATGCCACAAGGAAGAACCTCAGTCGAATAGGGATTTTGGGCTAAAAGATTGTGGGAAAAACCTTGGTACTACACCAACTCCTCATCGTAGAAGGAATATTGGAGTAAAATTGAGAGCCCTGCTTAATCTGGTTCTTGGGAAATACATTTCTATCCTAATGGTTGTGGATATGGAAAATCGGGCAGTGGTTGGCAAGGCTAGAGGTCGACAATTTGGAATCAAGACTTTGAAAGATTAGGTAGGCCGTGTTTCGGTTCAGGAGGTCTTTGTACTCTCTGAGGAGATGACTTTAGCAAGGGGCTGGATTTTATTTAAATTCCAAAAAGAAGAGGATGCACAGTGAGTTCTAAAAAAACCATGGTTTCTATATTCGACCCCTCTGTTGTTAAAGCGGTGGACACCTCTTTTTGATGCAAGTAAGGAACAACTGAATGTTATGGCGATTTGTGTCCATATTTTGGGCCTTCTGCCCAAATTATCGACTGAGTTAGGTTTAAAAGAGCTTGGAAATGCGTTAGGAACTTTCATGGACGTAGATATGTCATTCAAAGAAATAGGTAAAAAGTATATGGGTTGAATTATGGTAGATTTAGATGTTAGATCCGGATTGGCAAAATAATTGGTGTTGATAAAGGAGGAAGTTCGTTTTCATCAAAGATTGGATTATGAAGGGATACCTTTCAGGTGTCGACAATGTCACAAGCATGGGAACAATGTCAGTCAATGTGTCTTGCCCTTTTTACCTCGTAATGCGGGTCACATTACTCCTCCCTCTACGAAGCGGGAGACACCGTTTGAAGTAAATGACCTGGATCCCTCCTGTAGCTCCCTTGGTTTGATGGTTTCATGCCCAAAGGAGCCTTAGCCAGAGCATGGGGGAAAATTCAAAGCAGAATTGGTTCTTCAACAAGTCAATGAGAATGGAAAAAGAGTTAATTTTGAAGAGACTCTGGACTCTCAGTCGTCCCAGGTGACAAAGAAATTTTTACAAGACCTTACTTCTAATTTTGGTATGTTTTGTTTCCCCCCTCCACCTTTAAATTTTGTTATGCATTCTTTAACTCTTATGGGTAAAGATTGGTTTGGGTCTCTCAAGAGCTTGCAAGTCCCTCCTCCACCCTTTTCCCCATTACTAAAGCCCTTTGAGGCCTCTTTTCTTCCATGCTCTCCTTCCCAAATCCCTATTACATCCCATCAACCTTCCTTCTGCCTTGTCCCTAACTCTTCTCTGGAATCCTCCCTGGATTCAAAAGAGGATTGAATAGTCTATCAAATGCGAAATCAACCCATGTTAGACCATGGGTGTGAGCCTGGACTTGGGAAATATCATCCCCCCATCCAAGGGGGAAAAGGGAAGGGAAGGAAGTCACACTTGTTGAAGGCTCAGAACAAAGCCTTAGCTGATATTGCACCTGGAAAGAACAAATCGATTTTTGGGGCACTTAGAGCATCACATGCCCCGGGAGGAGTTCCCTAATGAAAATTATCTCATTAAATTATAGGGGTTTGTCAGGTTCCCTCAAAATAACTTCCCTCTACAGGTTGGTAGAGTCAACCCAAACATACATTATTATGTTACAGGAAACCATGGGTGAGGAAGTTGTGATCATCCCCCAGCTTTTCTCCCTACTCAAGACCTGGTAGTTTGTGGGATTAAATGCCAGAGGGCACTTGGGAGGTTTGTCCATTGGATGGAATCCCAAAACAGTCAAAGTTATAAGTTCTTGGGGTTTTGAATCTGGACTTGGGATAAACATCCTCTCTGGAGAGACTGGTTTGGAGGTAACAATATTAAACTTATATTGTCCTTACCAGGAAAGGGCCCCTTTTTGGGAGGCTCTAGGCCAGAAATCCTTCTTGAAAAGTGAAAAGATTATCTTGGGTGGGGACCTAAATTTTTTTCTTAGGGAGGTTGAATATTGGGGACCAAGGGCTCGACCAGATCCTTTGACATTTTTTTTCAAACATATGTTAAGGAGAATGAAATTGATTGACATTCCTCCCATAACACTATGCTCCACCTGGAGAAATAAAAGGGTGGGAGAGGATAGAATCAAGAAATGTTTGGATCGCTTTGTAGCCTCTGAAAATTTAGTAGAGGCTTGTAGTCATCTCAGGAAATAGGTCAGATCAGGGAGGATCTCAGACCATTCCCCAATCTTCATGGAAATTTCTCTAGGCACCTGGAAACCTCCTAGCCCTTTCAAGTTCAACTCGGAGTGGTTAAAGGAGGAGGGTTTTCTGTCCCTTGTCAAGGAGCATTGGATTCCTTATGATGGAACTTTGGGAGATAGATTAGGATTCCAATTCATGGAAAATATTCAAAGAGTGAAGCAATCCACTTTGGAACGACGACGAGTAAACAAAAACAACAAGATGCACAAAATATAATTGATATTGAAGCGGTGTTGCAGACAATATATGATTTTATTGGGAGGAGGATACAATTTTTTTGAATCAAAGGAAGAGATACTAGCTCTAGAAAAATGAAGAAGGAAACTTTTGGTGGCTCAGGAGGCAGAATGGCACCTAAAAAGTCGGGCACTATGGCTAGAAAAGGGGGATGATAATATAAAGTTCTTTTGGGCTCACACTTAAGGAAGAAAGATAGATAACACCATTTGGAGTCTTAAGGACTCAAAAGGAAGAAAGGTGTCCTCCTTTGATGAAATGGATCATATAGGTAAGGAATATTTCCATTCTCTGCTCAAAGCTGACCAAAGGGAATCAATGGATGGCATAGTGAGGATGGCCCTTTACTTCCCCAAATTTGTTGGCGAAGATGAAAACATATCTCTTTTAGAGGAAGTCATGAAAGATAAACTCAAGGAAGTGCTCCACA
>JASDQU011246870.1:13974-24638 GCA_032191745.1 Picea mariana | reverse complement strand
GATGACAAGTGATGCCATCATGCCATATAGGTGGATCTATAACAGATTCGTGTGCATAGGATCTTCCCAAATATTTTCAAGGTTTGGTTTTATGATTTGTGTTGGATGGACAAGGTTGTCCTCGGATTCTATTGGAGAACAAGGTTTTTCTTAGATTTGGTGTATTGGAGAACAAGGTTGTTCTCAAATTTGTTGCATTGGAGAACAAGGTTGTTCTCATTTTTGTATATTGGATAACAAGTTTGTTCTCAGTTTTGGTGATATTGTATTGGTTGAGAGGACTATATTTGTCCTTAGTTTTGGTGACATTGGGAGGAATAGTTTTGTCCTCATGATTGAATAAAGTTATAGAAAAAAATTTGTGTGTTTCAAGGTATTGATTATTCATCTATGATATTATTGTATGTTCCGCTATGGTAAATGAAGTTAGGAATATTAGTGTGTTTATGTTTACAGTTAAATTGGATTAGTTGTGTATAAATTTGGAAACAATAGACCATACCTAAGGTGTAGTAAAATCTAACAAGTGGATGCTTTTAAATTAAACAATTGTACACTATTATCTAATGGTCCTTATTCAAAGAGGATGGAAACATATAAAAAATAACTAACTCCTATGTAACCTAGATTAGGTAGGTTAGGGTAGTACCTTAACATTCTTACCAAGTGGAATAAGAAGTGTTCACCCTCTTATTTTTGCTTCTACCACATTAGGGTTTGGCTTCAACCATGGATTCTAACTCTATAGGGGTTGCTACACCTTCTTGTTTTAAGCCAAAGAAGATAGAGATCTTATATTTATAAATGGTCCTTATTTCTTTGACATTGTAGGAATGTATTTAAATTGTTGGAACCCATATTTTAACCTTGATCAAGATGTTTCCTCTTTCATTATATGTTATGTTCATCATCCTCATTTACCCATGTAGTACTAGAATGAAAAAATATATATGCAGTATTAGAGAGACTCTAGGTAGATACATAGATAAATCTAAACCCAAGGATGACATGCTTTCATGCACAAGAATTCAATGTGTAGGTGGATCATACAAAGGGTATCCTAGAAGAAATCCTTCTAAATTTAGACAGTTGGAAGAACATTCAACCTTTGGAATATGAACAAAATCCCTTCAAATGAAATATCTCCCATGAATATGGAAAATTTGAAAAGGATTTAAAAAAGAACATATAGGATTCTCAAATGGCATCAGACAAAGAAGAAAAATGGCATACTATAAATAAAATTATGAATAACAAAAAACCAACCCCTTCATCAATGCTTAAATCAAATACATCTCCTTCAATCCCTTTGATTCCCTCTAGATCCAAGGAATTTGTCATGTAGTCCCWTAAAGTTGATACTCTTCCTATTCACTCRTCAGATCATGTTCAAAGGTATCCATGTTTCCCTAAGGGATGAACCATGATCTCTCAAGMCAATAGGTACAAAATTTTATCCTTGGAAGATCCAATCCCTTTCTATAAAAKAATGGGTTCTTAAACCCTTGCCTCATCATTTCCTCCTAGAATACCTACTTAACTTGGAAGMTATGAAGCTTTGCATCACTTAGTGAATGGGGAAATTTTATCATATTGATTGGAAGAAATGAATAATATTCTAGAAAAATAGAAGTACTCATCAAGAATTTTAACCCAGAAAAAACCCTATCAACAATTAGAAGAATATGATAAAGAGGAGGATCAAATGGAGGAAAGGATACCAAATAAAACTGGTAGGAATCTAGCCAAGGAGAAAATAGAAGAGATAACCAACGAGGAAAAACATTTAGGAATACAATGAGCTATATAAAAGAGACTAAGAGATGTATCAAGAAACTCTAAAAATCCTAGAGTCAATACTCCATCACAAGATGGTAGAAAAAAAACCTCTATGAAATAATAAATATAGTCTCATGTAATTGCACAAGCTTGGATAGTTGGTACAAAGAGAAAACATTGAGATAAAATCAGAAAATCCTACTATCCTCCTCCTCTAGGAGACTAAGTTAGAGGCCTTGAAATCCCTAAAAGAAAGTAATATTAAACGGAAAATATGTGAAGGTACAACAGTTAGCTCAAGAGGTTCTTCTAGCAGACTTTGAACATTATGGAATAACTTGTTTCTCCTCTTGAATTCTCATATCAAAACCAAGAATGGTTGTTAACAAAATCCATCAATTAGTAAACAAGAAATTGAATTAATGTATTAAACATGTACATGTTGGTAGCCTACAAAGAAAAACAAGTATGATGATTGTCCCTTTCAGCCTTAAAAGAATCAAAATAATCTCAAAACAACATAATTGCAGAGGATTTCAATGTAATTTTAGATAACAAAAAAAAGAGAGGGGGGAGTATAGTTCGCAAAACTTTTGAACAAATAATGGAAGATATCATAGAAAAATGGGACATGGTGGATATAAAACCAATCAAAGGAAAATTCACTTTGTTAAATAAGACACTTGGTCTTGGTCACATTGAAACAAGACTTGATTGATTTCTTATGCAAAGTGACTTCCTTCTGCATGACAATATCATTTCCTCCAAAATTATTTTCTAGGAAAATTTTGATCACAATTAAATCACTCTATAGATTATGGAATCTACATAATTTGGGCCTTTTCCATTTAGGTCCAACCCTTTCTAGCTCCAATATCGAAAGATTGTGTAAATAATAGCAGTTAAATGGAACAAGTGGGTCATATTATCTCCGTTATACATTTGGGATAAAAGTTGAAAGATGTCAAAAGATCTCTCAAAGAGTGGCTGAAGCATGTGTACACTTAATAAATTCAAAAATCAGACCTCACCAGTTGGAATCCCTTTAGGAAAGAATTGATCCAGGTGGATATCGGTGACCACCCACCTATCCCAACTGGCTCAAAATTGTCTTCTGGCAACTAGTTTAGCAGTTTTTCGGTTCCTAAACTTCCGGGGCCATTTTGAGCGCCTAAATGAAGTTTTTTTGGGATAGATCACCTCCATAATATCCGAAGGCTATTATTTATCCCCCAAAGTGAATCTCCTCGATGCTACCTTTCCAAAAAACTATTGTGCAGACCAAATGGAGAGTGTATGCCTAAGTTATGCCCTGGGGAAGTTGATACACCAAACTACCCAAAACGGGCTTCACAAAACTGTTGGCTTTTCATCTTCTGGGGTTAGGGTTTTGTATTTTCTTTAAAAATTCCTTTAGAGCCTCATTGTAATCATATTCTTGTGAATTTGAGTAGTCGTCACATATCTTCTCAAAGATAAGCTGCCACCATTCTAGCAAGTCTTTCACTATGTAATTTTACAGTTCTGTACATTTCACTCATTAATAGAAATTGTGCATTGTTGTATATTTGTGCCTTTTGTTATATATCTGATATATCTTTTTTATATTATTGGATCTCTTGCAATAACTATTTATATTTTTGTGCTATATCTCCGCTCTCATTTCGTGTCGAAAATAATCTGGATCAAGAATGGAGGAAGAAACTATAAGTAGTGGGAATCAAAAGGTAGAAAGTATGATTTTCCAAAATCTCCACAATGTCCTCAGATCCAAGGAGGAAATATGATGCAGGAGATATCTCATTAGAATTTAATCATTTGGAAAGATACCTAAGGGGTGATCCATATATTATGAGTAGGACGAAATGAATACAAATACTTAACACAGAATAACAGAGATACAGTAAAACCATTTTTCTATTCAATAAGGAAATAAGCTGAAACTATAAAATGCAGTGGAAAACAAGCTTGTGGGAATGGTGTCGGCTTATCTCTGAGAAGAGATTTGACAATTTCACTATTTCACAAGAAGATCATTACAATGAGCCTCTGAAGGCCTTTTTACAATAAACAGGAATGTCAAAAACCCTAGACATCCAAAAACCTAACCCTAGGAGATGAAGCGCCAAAAGTCATGTGGGCCCCGTTTAGGTAAGTTAGTACATCAACTTCCTGGGGTCATAACTTTTTCATATGATATTCATTTTACATGCATGATAGCCCATTGAAAAGTTCTATATGAGGAATACACATTTTTTTGGTATTTATCAAAGGTCATTTTCGATTGTGGCGAGCCCTAAAAACGTTGTTTAGGGCCTCAAAACGAGCCTGCAAGTCAGCAACCCGAAAACTAGGAAACAATTTGCCAAACTGGAAAACTGCCAAAATGAACCAGTTGGAATAGGTGGGAGGCCACCGAAATCCATATGGATCAATACTACCCCCTTATTAAGAAATGTTCTCCATTGTGTTGAGTTCCCCCATCAGATGAGGAAATTTCTGTTAAATTTGGCCTCAGGTGAGCCACTTGCCTTGGTGCAGGAGATGCCCTTCTTTGACAACTCGATAAAGTTTGATCCTTTGTTGTCATGTGCCCTCGATCTATGTTTCCAAAATCTAATCATTGGATTCCTGTTGCATGCATTCACGATTGAGCTCTGTTGGTTTCAACTACTTTGTTATCTCTGAGGTGTCCAATAATGGTGGGAAATATGGTCGAAGGAGAGCCACGTTGAAGACTGGGTACAAGCAAAGGAAAGGGGGAATGTTGAGTGCAAAATAATTTTAATCCACATCCTTGATGATGGTGTATGGCCCATATCGGAGTGGGTGAAGCTTCCTATGGGGCCTTGTAAGGCATTCTTTTTTCAAGTGCAACCAAACTTTGTCGCCCACCAGAAACTTATGTGGCACCCAATGTTGATCATGGCGCTGCTTGTACTTGGAATTGGACTTTTGTAAAATATCCTGAACCTATTGGAAGATGTGATGGATCTGCTCAATGAACCAGGTGTCTTTTTCAGCTTCTAGTGGATCAGGAGACGAGTCGTTCGAGGTGTTTGCCAGGGGTAGTGCAACATCCATGCGGCCCAATGGTTGGAATCTCAACCCCACTTGAAAGGTGTTGTGTCAAGTTGAGTTATGAAAGGCTCGATTATAGATATGTTGGGCATATGGAAGACTCTCATCCCATGTGTGGGGGTGCTTGGAATTGTACATGCACAGGATATGTACGATCATTTGATTGATGACCTCATTTTGGCCATCTGTCCGTGGGGGGAAGGCAATGGATTTGGTGAGCTTGGTATCCAGTAGTGACCATAGGAAAATGTACCCAGACACATTCAAAGAAGAGCTAGGAAGTGGCCTCTATAGTGATGTTCTTCTTGGAGGAGGCTAGAATCTCCATCTTGGAAAAGAGATCAACAACCACAAAAATACAGTCATTTCCTCTCTTAGTGGCTGGGAGGCATGACATGTAGTCCATTGAGATGGATTCCCACGACTTTTCAGGAGTAGGAATAGGGGTGTACAAGCCCTGTTTCTTAGTGTTCGATTTGGAAATAGAGCAAGCGATGTAGGACCTGATATAATTTTCGACATCCTATCGAATTTTTGGACAATATAAATGTTTTTGCAGCACTTCCATTGTCTTTTTGATGCCAAAGTGTCATGCCACCCGACTATAGTGAGATTCCCAAATCATATTCATACACTCACTTGATGGAACACAGAGATGGACGAGACGTCACAACAACCCATCCTGAATATGGAAATTAGCGACCACTGAGTTTGCTCCCAACATTTGGTAGGTGGTGGAGAAGTCAGGGTTTGTCTCATAGAGGTGGGTCCATCCAGAGGTCTCATGGCCACAAGATTCTAGCATCGTGGTGACTATCGTGACTGGAGGTCAGTTGAGGCAATCAACAACTTGGTTGGTACTTCTTGTTTTATACTTGATGTTGAGGTGGAACTGATGTAAGTATGTGGACCACTTTTGATGGAGGTCATTCTGCAATTTTCCTTGGGTTTGCATGAACTGTATTGGCTTGTTATCAGTGTGGATGATTGTCTCCTTCCCCAGAATGTAATGTCTCCACTGGCAGTAGGCTTTCACAATAGATTACATTTCTTTTTCATAAGTAGGTTACTTACGGATAACATCTAATAGTGTCTCACTATGATACGCCACAAGGTGGTCATGTTGAGTGAGAATGATGCCCATAGCATAGTCTGAAGCATCTATCTTGATCTCAAATGGATGTTGCAAGTCCGGTAATGAAATTAATGGGGATAAGAACAAATGCTGCTTCAAGTCATCCAAGGCTTGTTGTTGGGACATGCCCCACACAAATGTTTCCTTACCGCCACCCTTGGTTACTTGGTTGAGGGCCCATGCGATATGAGAGAATCCCAACATGAACCTGCGATAGAAATTATCAATGCCCAAGAAGCTCCGAAGCTTAGTGAGTGTGGTTGGGTTTGGTCAGTCACATATGACCTGGATCTTGGATGGATCCACATGCACACCATGTTGATCAATTATGTATCCTAAGTAATGGACCTTGTCCATGCCGAAGGAAAATTATTCCAAGTTTTCATATAGTTTGTGACGTTGTAGGTTGTGCAAAACTTATTGAATATGATTCAAGTGTTCCTCCAAAGTCTTTTTGTAGATGAGGATGTCATCCAGATACACCACTACAAACGTACTGGTGAAAGGTCATAGGATATCATCCATCATCCTCATAAAATTTGTTGGAGCATTTGTCAAACCAAATGGCATGACCAACCATTCAAAAAGACCTTCTTTTGACTTGAAGTAGGTCTTCCATACATCTGTATGTTCTATGGGGACCTGGTGGTATCTATACTTAAAATAAATCTTACTAAAGTATTCGTCCCCTGTGAGCTGATCAAGGAGGTTGTCGATTCGGGGAATCGGGTACCGGTTCCGGACTATGATTTCATTCAGGGCCCAGTAATCAATGTAGAGTCACCAAGTCCCTTCTTTCTTCTACACTAGTACGATTGGTCTCCCACAAGGAGATGAGTTGGGACAGATGTGCCCCTTGTTGAGAAGTTCTTGGATTTGCCTCTTGATATCCTCATTTTATAATAGAAATCAGTGGTAGACCAACCCATTGGGTAGCGGTGTGCTTAGGGTCAGATCGATGGGATGCTTGACCTAGAAGTGCAGAGGTACCCCGGTAGGAGAGGAGAATATATCTGAGTATTCTTCCACGACTGTATCCACTTGCTTATGTTGTGTGTAGAGATCGGCCACAAAATCCCTAGATGTGGCTGCGATTTTTCGCTTACTCTGAGAGAAAATAACAAAGAAGACAAATTTCTTGGTCTGAGAGATGACCTTCCTACATTTCTTAGCAGAGATAAATGAAATAGAACTAGGAGGGACTGCCTTGGGTATCCTATACAATTTCCTGTTCAAAGTAATAATAACACTATGATGCATAAACTCATATACAGCATGACCAGGGATGAGTTTAGGGGCTAAATTTCACTCATGGGCTAATTTTACATGGTTTTTCCAAAAATGAGATTCATTATTTTAAAAATGATTTGCCCAAATTCTATAGGATAAAATTATTTTACCTTAAAAATCGCCAAAATTTTATAAAAACAATATACAATCCTTAGAAATTTGAATATTTTTACAAAAATATCGCCAAACATTTATAGTTGGCATATGAAGGATTAGTAAGATTCTCCAAGGTTTCTACATTTTAAAATAACTTTCCATCCTTAAAATCATCCCTGAGCATGACGTTTCCATAAATAAGGTTGTCCCAAAAGAACATTACAAACTTCGAGGGGAGAAACATCATACAATACCTCGTCTTTGAAGGGCTTTACGTCGTACGACAGTCGACACTATTGGTTGATGTGTAGATTGCTTCCTTGGCGGAGCCAGCCAATGGTGTAGGGTTGCAGGTGTGGTGTTGTTGGCAGGGCCAGCCGCTTGACGACCTCTGCTGAGATGAGGTTCTTCTGGCTACTGTTATCAACAATGAAGTGCAGTGGGGTTCCTTTTACCCACATTTGCAAATGGAAAAGGCGTTCGCCTTCTTCTAGATCATCTAGTTCACTAGGCTGGAGCTTGGTGGTAGCAACGGTGACACTGGGTTCTACATCAATGATCTATCTTTCCCTTTCTGGTTCTAACTCAGAGTCAGAACCCACATCCGATTCAGAGGTTTTCACTTCGGCCACGAGTGATTACTTTAGGTGGAAATCAACAGTGTTCTGCCAAGGGCTCTTATGGAAGTTGCACCACTTCCCGGTATCCTTATTTGTCTTTTTGATGTCCTTCTTTTATTGTGGCTTGGAATGGTTGTCCTGATACTATCCATATTTTCTCTGTATTTTGTTCTGTAAGTTGAGTCCGCCATTTCCTGGTTTTTTCTACAAGGGGTTCCCAGGCCCAAATTGTCATGTCTTTTGTTTGAGCTTCTGCTCGATTTTGATGGGATATCAATAGGCCACGCCCAAGGATGAGATGTCTAGAAATTCCATTTCGGCCTAGATGTATCTATGCACAGCACCACGATACTTGAGCACCAGATGTCGCTCTGAATATTTGATACCCAGCTTGGTGCGCAGGGTATGGAAGATATTTGTGAAATCTGGCACTACTTGGTCTCTTTCTTGTTGCGGTGTGGTTCATTTAGTATACAATTCATAATAACTTCCGATAGGGTAGTATTTTTCCTTAATAGAATCCTTGAAGGATTCCTCGGTGGCCGCGACTGCAAATAATGAGGGTTCCTCTGTTTCCTTTTGCTCACAGAACGTTTCCCACCAATCTTTGACATGGGGAACGACTTTGAAGAGCGCATAAGTAATGTTTTCTCTATTTTAAAAGTTATGGATTGAAAAATACCCTTCTGGTAGATTCAACCACTTGTCTACAACATTTTCATCTATATGACCTTCAAATATAGGAATATTGAAGTTGATTTGTACCTTGAAGGGGGTGGTGCCTCTGCTCAAGGAAGATGTGTCGCTTGTTGGTAGCCGCTGAAGGATTTGCACGAAACTATCCATCATATTGTTCCTTTATTGCGAGAGGGATTCCTCAAGAAAATTTTTGAAAGGATCTCTTGTCCCATCATATTTCTTTTCTCCTTCCATGGGAGGGAATTTGGGCATACGAAATATTTTATCCCCGGGAGAAACGAGCTCGAGACCCAATTCTTTGTACCCTGACCTCGTTGGGGACATGCATTAAGACAAAAAGAAGAAGACCACTTTGATACCATTGATTTGGATATTATGAGTAGAACGAAATGAATAAATATTATTAAAATATGCTTAACACATAATAACAGGGATACAGTAAAACTGGTTTTCTAGTCAATAAGGAAATAAGATGAAATTGTAAAATGTAGCAGAAAACATGCTTGTTGGAATGGTGGCGGATTATATCTAAGAAGAGATGTGAAGGATGTGCTCATTCGCAATAATATCATTATAATGAGGCTCTGAAGGCCTTTTTACAATAAACAGGAATGTCAAAAACCCTAGACATCCAAAAACCTAACCCTAGGAGATGAAGCGCCAAAAGTCATGTGGGCCCCATTTGGGTAAGTTAGTACATCAACTTCCCAGGATTGTAACTTTTGCATATGATCTATGTTTTAGATTCATGATAGCCCATTTGAAATTTCTAACCGAGAATACTGCGGTGAACCCTAAAAACGATTTTTAGCACCTCAAAACATCCCCGCAAGTCAAGGACCCAAAAACTAGGAAAAAAACTGCCAAACTAAAAATTTGCCAAAATGAACCAGTTGGAATAGGTGGGAGGCCACCGAAATTCATCTAGATCAAGGGGTATTTCAATTTTACTAAAGGGAGTGGATTCCCTTATTTTACTTTTTTTATTTTCCTAATATTGTAATTAAGTTCTAGAAGTTAAATTGAGATTGAGTAATATGTAGATTTCGAAATCTGTAGAGGTCTAGAGAAGTATTAGGGGTGAGTGAATGATTTTAGATATGTTCCTCTAGATATTATGGATCTGAGGGATATTAGGATTTTGTAATGGAGATATGATAGGATCTAAACCAATTCAAGTTTCAAAATTCTTTTGGTTTAATTTGTAAATATTTGAAGACATTGGGATTAGAAAGGTTGGAGTGAGTTAGAGATAGTGTGGGTGTGTGAAGGAAAACCATGTCTAGATAACCTAAGAAAGGATAATGAATCGAAATCAGGCCTAGGTAGGCACAATGAATCCTTATACAATTTTGTGTGAAGTGAATGAATGTAGAATTTGTGTGTGTATATTCCTTGTGAAATCAAATGGATTTCTATTCCTTTCATATTATGTAGCAGTGTAATGAATTTTATATTTAGTAGGATTGGATTCCTTTGTTTATAGGATCTAAATTACATATTATGTAGGTAAGACAAAGGTCTGGCTTGAATCATGGATCAAGTGAAAATCCAAGGATTCACATCCGTGACTGGTGTCATTGGTTAGATCTGATTTCAAAACCCAACTGTAGCTACTGGAGTGAGAGATTTACATTATTACAGCTCAAAGTTGATTAAGACTATTAGATCGAGGTTATAAATCCATAAGGTTCGTTGCACCAAATTTCTTTAGGAAATGAGAATCGATGGAGATAGAATCTAGAATCTAGTTCGTCGATCACACTTGGATCAACAATCTGTATTGTTTTTGTTAGGACCATATATTGTACCCTTTTTGCCCATATTTTTTCCATGGTTATACTCCCCATCACCTATATTTAGACTTATATTATCATTCCACTTGATCATTCCAAGGTACATAACGTCCTTTCTCATTACTACACGTTTAATTTGTTTTGCATGATATTTTACATTACTTTTGG
>JASDQU011246870.1:0-13705 GCA_032191745.1 Picea mariana | reverse complement strand
TATGAAGCTTTGCATCACTTAGTGAATGGGGAAATTTTATCATATTGATTGGAAGAAATGAATAATATTCTAGAAAAATAGAAGTACTCATCAAGAATTTTAACCCAGAAAAAACCCTATCAACAATTAGAAGAATATGATAAAGAGGAGGATCAAATGGAGGAAAGGATACCAAATAAAACTGGTAGGAATCTAGCCAAGGAGAAAATAGAAGAGATAACCAACGAGGAAAAACATTTAGGAATACAATGAGCTATATAAAAGAGACTAAGAGATGTATCAAGAAACTCTAAAAATCCTAGAGTCAATACTCCATCACAAGATGGTAGAAAAAAAACCTCTATGAAATAATAAATATAGTCTCATGTAATTGCACAAGCTTGGATAGTTGGTACAAAGAGAAAACATTGAGATAAAATCAGAAAATCCTACTATCCTCCTCCTCTAGGAGACTAAGTTAGAGGCCTTGAAATCCCTAAAAGAAAGTAATATTAAACGGAAAATATGTGAAGGTACAACAGTTAGCTCAAGAGGTTCTTCTAGCAGACTTTGAACATTATGGAATAACTTGTTTCTCCTCTTGAATTCTCATATCAAAACCAAGAATGGTTGTTAACAAAATCCATCAATTAGTAAACAAGAAATTGAATTAATGTATTAAACATGTACATGTTGGTAGCCTACAAAGAAAAACAAGTATGATGATTGTCCCTTTCAGCCTTAAAAGAATCAAAATAATCTCAAAACAACATAATTGCAGAGGATTTCAATGTAATTTTAGATAACAAAAAAAAGAGAGGGGGGAGTATAGTTCGCAAAACTTTTGAACAAATAATGGAAGATATCATAGAAAAATGGGACATGGTGGATATAAAACCAATCAAAGGAAAATTCACTTTGTTAAATAAGACACTTGGTCTTGGTCACATTGAAACAAGACTTGATTGATTTCTTATGCAAAGTGACTTCCTTCTGCATGACAATATCATTTCCTCCAAAATTATTTTCTCGGAAAATTTTGATCACAATTAAATCACTCTATAGATTATGGAATCTACATAATTTGCGCCTCTTCCATTTAGGTCCAACCCTTTCTAGCTCCAATATCGAAAGATTGTGTAAATAATAGCAGTTAAATGGCACAAGTGGGTCATATTATCTCTGTTATACATTTGGGAT
This sequence comes from Picea mariana, assembly GCA_032191745.1. Lineage (NCBI taxonomy): Eukaryota > Viridiplantae > Streptophyta > Pinopsida > Pinales > Pinaceae > Picea > Picea mariana. The sequence goes on along the minus strand of JASDQU011246870.1, from coordinate 12,526 downwards.
AAAAGTTGAAAGATGTCAAAAGATATCTCAAAGAGTGGATGAAGCATGTGTACACTTAATAAATTAAAAAATCAGACCTCACCAGTTGGAATCCCTTTAGGAAAGAATTGATCCAGGTGGATATCGGTGACCACCCACCTATCCCAACTGGCTCAAAATTGTCTTCTGGCTTACTATGTTTAGCAGTTTTTCGGTTCCTAAACTTCCAGGGCCATTTTGAGCGCCTAAATGAAGTTTTTTTGGGATCGATCACCTCCATAATATCCGAAGGCTATTATTTATCCCCCAAAGTGAATCTCCTCGATGCTACCTTTCCAAAAAACTACTGTGCAGCCCAAATGGGGATCGTATGCCAAAGTTATGCCCTAGGGAAGTTGATACACCAAACTACCCAAAACGGGGTCCACAAAACTGTTGGCTTTTCATCTTCTGGGGTTAGGGTTTTGTATTTTCTTTAAAAATTCCTTTAGAGCCTCATTGTAATCATCTTCTTGTGAATTTGAGTAGTCGTCACATATCTTCTCAAAGATAAGCTACCACCATTCTAGCAAGTTCTTCACTATGTAATTTTATAGTTCTGTACATTTCACTCATTAATAGAAATTGTGCATTGTTGTATATTTGTGCCTTTTGTTATATATCTGATATATCTTTGTTATATTATTGGATCTCTTGCAATATCTATTTATATATTTGTGCTATATCTCCGCTCTCATTTCGTGTCGAAAATAATCTGGATCAAGAATGGAGGAAGAAACTATAAGTAGTGGGAATCAAAAGGTAGAAAGTATGATTTTCCAAAATCTCCACAATGTCCTCAGATCCAAGGAGGAAATATGATGTAGGAGAAATCTCATTAGAATTTAATCATTTGGAAAGATACCTAAGGGGTGATCCATATATTATGAGTAGAACGAAATGAATACAAATACTTAACACAGAATAACAGATATACAGTAAAACTGGTTTTCTATTCAATAAGGAAATAAGCTGAAACTATAAAATGCAGTGGAAAACAAGCTTGTGGGAATGGTGTCGGCTTATCTCTGAGAAGAGATTTGACAGTTTCACGATTTTGCAAGAAGATCATTACAATGAGCCTCTAAAGGCCTTTTTAAAATAAACAGGAATGTCAAAAACCCTAGACATCCAAAAACCTAACCCTAGGAGATGAAGCGCCAAAAGTCATGTGGGCCCTGTTTGGGTAAGTTAGTACATCAACTTCCTGGGGTCGTAACTTTTGCATATGATCTTCATTTTACGTGCATGATAGCCCGTTGAAAAGGTCTATATGAGGAATAAACATTTTTTTGGTATTTATCAAAGGTCATTTTCGACTGTGGCGAGCCCTAAAAACGTTGTTTAGGGCCTCAAAACGAGCCTGCAAGTCAGCAACCCGAAAACTAGGAAAAAATTTGCCAAACTGGAAAACTGCCAAAATGAACCAGTTGGAATAGGTGGGAGGCCACCGAAATCCATATGGATCAATCCTACCCCCTTATTAAGAAATGGTCTCCATTGTGTTGAGTTCCCCCATCAGATGAGGAAATTTCTGTTAAATTTGGCCTCGGGTGAGCCACTTGCCTTGGTGCAGGAGATGCCCTTCTTTGACAACTCGATAAAGTTTGATCCTTTGTTGTCATGTGCCCTTGATCTATGTGTCCAAAATCTAATCATTGGATTCCTGTTGCATGCATTCACGATTGAGCTCTGTTGGTTTCAACTGATTTGTTATCTCTGAGGTGTCCAATAATGGTGGGAAATATGGTCGAAGGAGAGCCACGTTGAAGAATGGGTACAAGCAAAGGAAAGGAGGAATGTTGAGTGAAAAATAATTTTCATCCACATCCTTGATGATGGTGTATGGCCCATATCGGAGTGGGTGAAGCTTCCTATGGGGCCCTGTAAGGCATTCTTTTTGCAAGTGCAACCAAACTTTGTCGCCCACCAGAAACTTATGTGGCACCCAATGTTGATCATGGCACTACTTGTACTTGGAATTGGACTTTTGTAAAATATCCTGAACCTATTGGAAGATGTGATGGATCTGCTCAATGAGCCAGGTGTCTTTTTCAGCTTCTGGTGGATCAGGAGACGATTCGGTCGAGGTGTTCGCCAGGGGTAGTGCAACATCCATGCGGCCCAATGGTTGGAATCTCAACCCCACTTGAAAGGTGTTGTGTCAAGTTGAGTTATGAAAGGCTCGATTATATATATGTTGGGCATATGGAAGACTCTCATCCCATGTGCGGGGGTGCTTGGAATTGTACATGCACAGAATATGTACGATCATTTGATTGATGACCTCATTTTGGCCATATGTCCGTGGGCGGAAGGCAATGGATTTGGTGATCTTGGTATCTAGTAGTGACCATAGGAAAATGTACCCAAACACATTCAAAAAAGAGCTTGGAAGTGGCCTCTTTAGTGATGTTCTTCTTGGAGGAGGCTAGAATCTCCATCTTGGAAAAGAGATCAACAACCACAAAAATACAGTCATTTCCTCTCTTAGTGGATGGGAGGCATGAAATGTAGTCCATTGAGATGGATTCCCGTGACTTTTTAGGAGTAGGAATAGGGGTGTACAAGCCCTGTTTCTTAGTGTTCGATTTGGAAATAGAGAAAGCGATGTAGGACCTGATATAATTTTCGACATCCTGTCGAAGTTTTGGACAATATAAATGTTTTTGCAGTACTTCCATTGTCTTTTCGATGTCAAAGTGTCATTCCACGTGACTATAGTGAGATTCCCAAATCATATTCATACACTCACTTGATGGAACACAGAGATGGATGAGACGTCACAACAACCCATCCTGAATATGGAAATTAGCAACCACTGAGTTTGCTCCCAACATTTGGTCGGTGGTGGAGAAGTCAGGGTTTGTCTCATAGAGGTGGGTCCATCCAGAGGTCTCATGGCCGCAAGATTCTAGCGTCGTGGTGACTATTGTGACTAGAGGTTAGTTGAGGCAATCAACAACTTGGTTGGTACTTCTTGTTTTATACTTGATGTTGAGGTGGAACTGATGTAAGTATGTGGACCACTTCTGATGGAGGTCATTCTGCAATTTTCCTTGGGTTTGCATGAACTGTAGTGGCTTGTTATCAGTGTGGATGACTGTCTCCTTCCCCAGAATGTAATGTCTCCACTGGCAGTAGGCTTGCACAATGGATTACATTTCTTTGTCATAAGTAGGTTACTTACGGATAACATCGAATAGTGTCTCACTATGATACGCCACAGGGTGGTCATGTTGAGTGAGAACGACGCCCATAGCATAGTCTGAAGCATCTGTCTCAATCTCAAATGGATGTTGCAAGTCCAGTAATGAAATTAATGGGGACAAGAACAAATCCTGCTTCAAGTCATCGAAGGCTTGTTGTTGGGACATGCCCCACACAAATATTTCCTTACCGCCACCCTTGGTTACTTGGTTGAGGGCCCATGCGATATGAGAGAATCCCAACACGAACCTGCAATAGAAATTATCAAGGCCCAAGAAGCTCCAAAGCTTAGTGAGTGTGGTTGGGGTTGGCCAGTCACATATGACCTAGATCTTGGATGGATCCACATGCACACCATGTTTATCAATTATGTATCCTAAGTAATGGACCTTGTCCATGCCGAAGGAAAATTATTCCAAGTTTTCATATAGTTTGTGACGTTGTAGGTTGTGCAAAACTTGTTGAATATGATTCGAGTGTTCCTCCCAAGTCTTGTTGTAGATGAGGATGTCATCCAGATACACCACTACAAACGTACTGGTGAAAGGTCATAGGATATCATCCATCATCCTCATAAAATTTGTTGTAGCATTTGTCAAACCAAATGGCATGACCAACCATTCAAAAAGACCTTCTTTTGACTTGAAGTAGGTCTTCCATACATCTGTATGTTCTATGGGGACCTGGTGGTATCTATACTTAAAATAAATATTACTAAAGTATTCGACCCCCGTGAGCTGATCAAGGAGGTCATCGATTCAGGGAATCGGGTACCGGTTCCGGACTATGATTTCATTCAGGGCTCGGTAATCAATGCAAAGTCACCAAGTCCCGTCTTTCTTATACACTAGTATGATTGGTCTCCCACAAGGCGATGAGCTGGTATAGATGTGCCCCTTGTTGAGAAGTTCTTGGATTTGCCTCTTGATATCCTCATTTTATAATAGAAAGCAGTGGTAGACCAACCCATTGGGTAGAGGTGTGCTTAGGGTCAGATCGATGGGATGCTTGACCTAGAAGTGTAGAGGTACCCTGGTAGGAGAGGAGAATATATATGAGTATTCTTCCACGACCGTATCCACTTGCTTATGTTGTGTGTAGAGATCGGCCACAAAATCCCTAGATGTGGCTGTGATTTTTCGCTTACTCTGAGAGAAAATAACAAAGAAGACAAATTTCTTGGTCTGAGAGATGACCTTCCTACATTTCTTAGCAGAGATAAATGAAATAGAACTAGGAGGGACTGCCTTGGGTATCCTATACAATTTCCTATTCAAAGTAATAATAACACTATGAGGCCTAAACTCATATACAGCATGACCAGGGATGAGTTTAGGGGCTAAATTTCACTCATGGGATAATTTTACATGGTTTTTCCAAAAATGAGATTCATTATTTTAAAAATGATTTGCCCAAATTCTATAGGATAAAATTATTTTACCTTAAAAATCGCCAAAATTTTATAAAAACAGTATACAATCCTTAGAAATTTGAATATTTTTACAAAAATATCGCCAAACATTTATAGTTCGCATATGAAGGATTAGTAAGATTCTCCAAGGTTTCTACATTTTAAAATAACTTTCCATCCTTAAAATCATCCCTGAGCATGAAGTTTCCATAAATAAGGTTGTCCCAAAAGAACATTACAAACTTCGAGGGGAGAAACATCATACAATACCTCGTCTTTGAAGGGCTTTACGTCGTACGACAGTCGACACTGTTGGTTGACGTGTAGATTGCTTCCTTGGTGGAGACATCCAATGGTGTAGGGTTGCAGGTGTGGTGTTGTCATCAGAGCCAGCCGCTTGACAACCTCTGCTGAGATGAGGTTCTTCTGGCTACCATTATCAACAATGAAGTGCAGCGGGGTTCCTTTTACCCACATTTGCAAATGGAAAAGGCGTTTGCCTTCTTCTAGCTCATCTAGTTCACTAGGCTGGAACTTGGTGGTAGCAACGGTGACACTAGGTTCTACATCAATGATCTATCTTCCCCTTTCTGGTTCTAACTCAGAGTCAGAACCCACATCTGATTCAGAGGTTTTCACTTTGGCCACCAGTGATTACTTTAGGTGGAAATCAACAGTGTTCTGCCAAGGGCTCTTATGGAAGTTGCACCACTTCCCGGTATCCTTATTTGTCTTTCTGATGTCCTTCTTTTATTGTGGCTTGGCATGGTTGTCCTGATACTATCCATATTTTCTCTATCTTTTGTTCTGTAGGTTGAGTCCGCCCTTTCCTGGTTTTTTCTATGAGGGGTTCCCAAGCCCAAATTGTCATGTCTTTTGTTTGAGCTTCTGCTCGATTTTGACGGAATATCGATAGGCCATGCCCAAGGATGAGATGTCTAGAAATTCCATTTCGGCCTAGATGTATCTATGCACAGCACCATGATACTTGAGAACCAGATGTCGCTCTAAATATTTGATACCCATCTTGGTGCGCAGGGTATGGAAGATATTTGTGAAATCTGGCACTGCTTGGTCTCTTTCTTGCCGCGGTGTGGTCCATTTAGTATACAATTCATAATAACTTCTGACAGGTTAGTATTGTTCCTTAATAGAATCCTTGAAGGATTTCTCGGTGGCTACGACTGCAAATAATGAGGGTTCCTCTGTTTCCTTTTGCTCACAGAACGTTTCCCACCAATCTTTGACATGGGGAACGACTTTGAAGAGCGCAAAAGTAATGTTTTCTCTATTTTAAAAGTTATGGACTGAAAAATACCCTTCTAGTAGATTCAACCACTTGTCTACAACATTTTCATCTATATGACCTTCAAATATAGGAATATTGAAGTTGATTTGTACCTTGAAGGGGGTGGTGCCTCCGCTCAAGGAAGATGTGTTGCTTGTTGGTAGCTGCTGAAGGATTTGCACGAAACTATCCATCATATTGTTCCTTTATTGTGAGAGGGATTCCTCAAGAAAATATTTGAAAGGATCTCTTGTCCCATCATATTTATTTTCTCCTTCCATGGGAGGGAATTTGGGCATACGAAAGATTTTATCCCCAGGAGAAACAAGCTCGAGACCCAATTCTTTGTACCCTGACCTCGTTGGGGACATGCATTAAGACGGAAAGAAGAAGACCACTTTGATACCATTGATATGGATATTATGAGCAGAATGAAATGAATAAATATTATTAAAATATGCTTAACACATAATAATAGGGATACAGTAAAACTGGTTTTCTAGTCAATAAGGAAATAAGATGAAATTGTAAAATGCAGCAGAAAACATGCTTGTTGGAATGGTGGCAGATTATATCTAAGAAGAGATGTGAAGGATGTGCTCATTCGCAATAATATTATTATAATGAGGCTCTAAAGGCCTTTTTACAATAAACAGGAATGTCAAAAACCCTAGACATCCAAAAACCTAACCCTAGGAGATGAAGCGCCAAAAGTCATGTGGGCCCCATTTGGGTAAGTTAGTACATCAACTTCCTAGGATCGTAACTTTTGCATATGATCTATGTTTTAGATTCATGATATCCCATTTGAAATTTCTAACCGAGAAGACTGCGGTGAGCCCTAAAAACGATTTTTAGCGCCTCAAAACGTCCCCGCAAGTCAAGGACCCGAAAACTAGGAAAAAAACTGCCAAACTGAAAATTTGCCAAAATGAACCAGTTGCAATAGGTGGGAGGCCACCGACATCCATCTAGATCAAGGGGTATTTCAATTTTACTAAAGGGAGTGGATTCCCTTATTTTACTTTTTTTATTTTCCTAATATTGTAATTAAGTTCTAGAAGTTAAATTGAGATTGAGTAACATGTAGATTTCGAAATCTGTAGAGGTCTAGAGAAGTATTAGGGGTTAGTGAATGATTTTAGATATGTTCCTATAGATATTATGGATCTGAGGGATATTAGGATTTTGTAATGGAGATATGATAGGATCTAAACCAATTCTAGTTTCAAAATCTTTTTGGTTTAATTTGTAAATATTTGAAGACATTGGGATTAGAAAGGTTGGAGTGAGTTAGAGATAGTGTGGGTGTGTGAAGGAAAACCATGTCTAGATAACCTAAGAAAGGATAATGAATCGAAATCAGGCCTAGGTAGGCACAATGAATCCTTATACAATTTTGTGTGAAGTGAATGAATGTAGAATTTGTGTGTGTATATTCCTTGCGAAATCAAATGGATTTTTATTCCTTTCATATTATGTAGCAGTGTAATGAATTTTATATTTAGTAGGATTGGATTCCTTTGTTTATAGGATCTAAATTACATATTATGTAGGTAAGACAAAGGTCTAGTTTGAATTCATGGATCAAGTGAAAATCCAAGGATTCACATCCATGACTGGTGTCATTGGTTAGATCTGATTTCAAAACCCAACTGTAGCTACTGGAGTGAGAGATTTACATTATTACAGCTCAAAGCTGATTAAGACTATTAGATCGAGGTTATAAATCCATAAGGTTCATTGCACCAAAGTTCTTTAGGAAATGAGAATCGACGGAGATAGAATCTAGAATCTAGTTCGTCGATCACACTTGGATCAACGATCTGTATTGTTTTATTGCACATATCGTTTGATCATGACCAATGAAATAAATCAACGATGGGAATCCTCTCACATTTACTATTTGATCACTCATTAATGATGAGGCCGATTTGTGAAAAATTAAACCATTGGTTTCTAAATTTCCACGCATCGCCACCAGACTCTCGCATTTTTTAAAATAGGTTACAAAATCACTTTTTGGATTTGCAAAAAAGTAACACTTTTCACATAAGATATTGGTCGTAACTTTGGGTTGTATGGAAAAAAATCATTGATAACATCAGAGTATTGACACCTTCGTGTTGGCCTTCAATCACAAGGTTTGGTCGTGTTAGCACTCTATAAATTTCATTCGTCTTATAGATGAACAACATAGGTAACTGTTTCAACCAGCTTTAGAGCTGAGGCACTAGCCTGCTCAACTTAGAGAGGGCTCTCTTGTGTCACTTGATACTTCTTTAGGAATCGGTGGCTAGATTTGGTTTGTTTGGGGGGTTTTTAATAAAATGACTAGAGGAAGGGAGATGACATTTGGGCTATCGAGTCTAGAACAAACAATACATTCTCAAATATACGAACTATTAAGAGAAAAAGGCTAAATCAGGTAGTGAGTTTGAATTTATATATGAAAATTTTGCATGGCATCAGAGGAAAAAGAAACACATAACTATATCAGAGGATTATTGGAATGAATTATGAATTATTTTAGAAGATATAAACATAGTCTAAATCGCTAAACCAAGAGCATCAAATGATGAATTCTGGGCTTTTAAACTCTCCAATTTAAATGAAAGAAAAATGTACATGCAATAAAACATCACAAGAAACACATACTAAGAAGGGAAGACAAGACGCATATCACCGCCAGTTAGAATCTTTTCATAAACAATCCACAATCCGCTTCTACATTTATATATTCATTCTAGCCCCAAAATTTACAAAGGTCTTCCTACATAGAGGGTAGGCTCCTCTTTTTCCATCTTTTCTATATCCTTGAGATAATATATATAGAGAGAGAAATTTTTGTGGAATTTAAAACGTTCAGACTTCCCTTAATTCTAAAATTAGGGATAAGTTACAAAAAGGAATGGTTTATGATAACAATTATCCTATATAAATGAGGTCGTTATGAGCAGGTATGTCATATCTAGGCCCCTCTCCCTTTCTTCAACCTCCATCTGTCCAAAACATATTGAGATGTACTTATTCCAGTCTAAGAATTTATTTCAGTTCAGTGATTTCCTTGTTCAGAGTGACCAACCAAGCCGGTTGATTCTCCCCAATGCTTTCAGCCGTTTCGAGCATGTTCTTTGTCCTCTATTGTTTGCTTTGTTTCTTTTTTCATAGCTATCCTATTGATAATTAGGTCCCTCATGATGGGATTTAGCTTGACTTCCAATCCTAATTCTGTAGCAGGTTCTGTGTGGAATTTAGTTTCTAATATACGCGCAACTACCCTTTCCTTCCTACTTGTAGGTAAATCTACCATGTTGCTTGAATGACCAGTTTCACTGGATATAGCTTGGTCCATGTGTCCCAGTTTCTTGGATACCGAAACGTTCTTACAAAAATCAAAGAGTTGAAGTAATTGGATATTACTTTACTTATGGATGAAATGATTCCTTCATACTTGAGAATCTGTAATTATAGAGTTCCAATCATGAATTGCTAACAGATTCACTGACAAGTACGTTGATATACCATGCTTGGCCAATCCATTTCAAATTATTAGCTTTTGAGTTTGTTATATGGAGGCCTTCATCTGAGATTATACAGTTTTGAAGTATTGAACGAGTGAAACGGGGTGATTTTGACTAGCCACCACTGGCACCCACGAGTGTTTGATTTGATGTATAGGAACATGTGACATCAGGGCTTTGGAAAAACTGGTTTCAGGAAACCCGCCTTTTGCCCCAACGTATCTCTGGAGGCGACGTGCATCCATTTTGAAAACCACAATGTTTTCCTCGGTCCGCCTTTGTATGGTTAAGTATCGTGCAAGTTTACCGCCTGATATGGGCTCCAGCCATTGATATGGGTTGTTTTATAATCAACGGTATTTCGAGTTATACCTTTTATGCATCTGTTTTATTTTTCTATATGCCGCCATACATGTCCCGATCCTATAAATTATCAATTCTCCAAACTATCAAACTTCCACGACGATGTAGCTCTTGCTAAATTCTTGAGACTCGGATCTTGTCTGAAAATTGTTACAATGATAACATAGGCTCTAACTGGGGATGTTATCCTCCTTGTGAGGTAGCAAAGAACTTGTAGACCCGGTGCCTGATCCATTGGGTTGATCCCAAAACATATGCGTGTAACTTGATCCTACCATATCACTAGTGTATGTTGAAGTCTAAACTCTGCACACTACTCTCAACTAGATACTAAACATTGAATATACTATTGAAACTAACTGTACAAAATACTGGAAATATAAACTGAAAAATGCTTGTCCAACAAGCTTATCCGTACGTTCCTACCTACCCTAAAATGATAAAATGAATACTCAATCAAGTGAAATAAATATTCCAGTGCAACCACGCAAGCGTTTTATCCATTGTTTGTCTATTTTGCACAAGCTTACTCTAGATCCATCTTATTGCTAATTCATTCAGAATTCATCCATAAATCCAAATATCAAAATATTAAAGACATTTGTATTGTTCATTTCTTCCAATAGGATTGCAAATGGATCTTCTAAAATATGTGTAAAACAATCATCGTGTTTCACTCCTTCCATTGTATTTTTTTTTTTAGGTGATTCAACTCGTTGACTTCTAAAAAAATGACAGAGTTGTTGAGAAGTCTGGTAGTAGGGATTTCTTGTGTCATAAAGCGACCATGGCTAGAGAACATCATGTGACGTGAAAATATTTGGTGCAGACATTTATTCGTTGTAATCCACTGTTGTTGGTAGATTCTGATCATAAACCTTTCCCATATAATGTGTCTCGAGATCCTGAATCATATGAAAGCATGACTCCTTTTCAGGAATCAATATAGAAGGGCAATATTCTTCCACTAGGTTTCCCCGTTGTTTGGAGTTTTCATATGCGAAATTTCAAAATATTAGTTTTTAAACATTGTCCAGTCGGCTCTTTTTATAAATAAAAATAAAAATTAATAAACAAACAAGTAATTAATTATTAAAACAATTAATTAATTAATTAAACAAACAATTGTAAACTTAAAAAATTATAATTATTTCAATAAGTCGGCTCCTTACAATAACTTGTCGAGTATTTATATACGTGTTATATTCTCTTTTCCTTCATTTTTCAAAAAACGCTTTCCTGATGATGGACCACACTAGTTTGGTCCAAAACGTCGAAAAACATAAAACCTATGCGATGGATCCGAAAGTACTCTCTGAACAAAACAATGATCGCAAAAGTCTTAGAACATAAATACCTCTTCTTTTAAAAAGTGGGATATAATTTTTAGCACGATCACAAGCATTTGATACTTCAAGAGGGCTCACATTATTTTAAATTCTATGCTTAAGATTCCAATCAACCATTTCTTGTTCATATTCACTTTCATGTTTTTGAGCATCCAACTCCTCCTTTTGGATCTGTTTACATGCCTGGATGTTGTGTTGAATATCTTCAGCATCATTAAACATTTGTTGTAAGGACTTAGGTCTTCTTTCCATCAGGGGGAAAGAAAAATCTAGATGAAGAGTTGTTGTATAATTGAACATGGCAGTTGCTTCAGTGAGTTGAATATCTTCAGGCAATTTGTAGTAAATACTGGAAAACCTTCTACTGAATATAGAGATAGCTTCATTGATCTACCATTTCAAATCACAGAACTCTGCAATTTGTAGCTCCAAAGATTTATTCTTGCCCCAAAACTTTAAAAAAACATTCTTCAATTCCTCCCATGAGCTAATTGTATCTGGTTGCAAATGTCTAAACCAGTATTTTGTGTCCCCTTTCAAGGATTGAGAGAAATCCCTCATACAAACATCGTCATGGCTAATTTAAAATAAATCTATAAAATGCTCAAACCCTTGGATGTTCTTTTAATCTGAGATGACATTAGTTTCTCCATCAAACACAGGTAGATATTCATGGTGATTTGGAGGGAAATCATGAAGGACTTGGGGTAGTTTCAGGGGTATGTATCTATGTTGGGATCTAAAGGACGTTGGACTAGGAACAGGGGGAGAGATATTGGCCTTGGCTTTATGGGGTTCACCAACTTGGTCATGGTCATCACATGGCCCAGCTATAAAACTCTTATCGAAATCATCGATATGGTGCAGGTATGCATGTGCAACTTTAAGAGGAGGATAAATGATTGAAAGTTTTTAATGATCATCATTAGAATGCAGCAGGTAAATAAAAATTTGTTTGGCATGTTCAAAGAAAAAGCAGAGGCAACCTATAACAAACAATAAAATGCCTTGGAAAAAATCCAATTTTAAGTACTTTTTTTCTTCCATAATGTCTTTTCGTACCTCTGTCAAGGGTTCTCATTTCTCAATGGAGTTTTTGAATTACATTTGAAACATGAGTGGAGTCGCCACTAATGTTTTGGAAGATGGATTTTGCGTTGAGAGTGGGGTTGCCATTGAAAATTCAAATTTTTGGATTCTTCTACCAGTGGAATCACCTTCAAACTGATTTTTTGATGTGTGGAGTCACTAGAGCAGGAATACAGCCAATATGTGACTAAGTGTTTTCTATTCTTAGACATTAGAACTCAACCATGTCGTTCTTCTCAGGGAAGATTTTTAATTTCATCCCCGGCAACGGTGC
>JASDQU011246868.1:3532-21451 GCA_032191745.1 Picea mariana | reverse complement strand
CGAAGTTCCCCTCCAAAGGGAGATCAACGTCTATAATCCTTCCCCGATCCGACGGTCCTAGCTGTATTGGGCTTTCGGAAATCAGGAGTTCAAAATGCAAGAGAGTCAAGTCTTTCGACTCTTCAAACCCCAAAACCCGATACTTGAGTTATTGTATGAGATCCAATGGCTCTCGATGTCTTGGATCCAACGGTTCGAATCTTTTCGGAGTTTTAGGAATCAGGAGTTCATGATGCATGACTCCAAAACTCTTGTCACTCCAATCCTCGAATCCCGATATGGGGATTCCTGTAGGAGATCAATGATCCTCGAGGATTTGGATCCAACAGTCCACGGGATTTCAGAGATTTCCCCGAACTCTGACTGCTCACCACTTGTTTCCTTCGATGAACGATCTAGATCCTCTCAGGAATCCTCCTTTCCGGATTTTCCCTGAAATCCTGGATTGCTTCCACATGTCCTCCCTCAAATGGATGGTCCTCATTGTTTCGCGATTTCGCGAATTGCGAGTCCCAGTGACACAAATCTTCTGTCAATTCAAATCCCTAGTATATGTTGAGAAAATAAATATATGTTGTGAAATCGTTATCTCCGTTTAGAAAATAAATTGTTATGAAATTAAATTAATGCCTATAATGATATGGGCATTACATATGGTATCAGAGCGTCTTAGTTCGAAATTTGGGGCCTAAGGGCCAAAACCTGGAGTGTTAACTCTAGCCACGCTTAACCTATAAGAGATACACGTTCAGTGGACTAATTGTGACTAATACATGATACAGTAGGGTATCCAAGATATTGAGCATGGAAAAGAGAAGTCGTAACTTAATTTTATTAAGTAATGTTGTTAATGAAGTTTCGGGTAGAATAGATACCTGGAACCAATGAAAATGTCAAGGTAAGCTTCTGTTGAAGGCTTGAAACGGGTAAGATACAATAACTACACAAACCATACTAAATAAAATGCAAAAGACGATTGTTGGACCTTGAAAAGGCCTACTTCACCTCGAACTTACCTAAATGAAAAACTGTCGATGCGCAGTCAAAAAAAAAAGGGAAATTTAACAGACTTGTATTGTGCGGGAACAGTGTAAAACTAGTTGCTCGTATTGAGCACTGATGATAGTAATAATGTGAAAATTTCAAGAACTATAGGCCCATGTAAATGTCAACCGTGCCAAGAAAGAAATTGGTACACTGCATGAAGTTTCATGCAATTGATCATTATCCCAAAGGGAGCTGTCTATTACACGGGAGAACAGATCTGCGTCGTCAGATCTCGGGCGAAATCCCGTCAACCGGTAGATCTAGAAAAGTTGCATGGGGTTTAAGCCCTAGCGTGCACAGGAGGAGTCATCAGGAAAATCTGAGTCATCGGAGTTTTGATAAGTCTGAGAATCGAGACCGTGTGGTTCTCGAAATCCTGAGAACGGATCCTAGCCGCTGATCTCGGCAGGACATGTGTCAGCGTTTGGGAGGCGTCAGAATTTTACCATCGGAGATTTGGGGAGTATACAACCGATACATATTAAAATCGTGATCCACGATTTCCCGACACGATCAGAGCCGTTCGATTTGAGGGACGCGTGTCGCAGATCCGGAGAAAGTCGGGAATCAGGAACCCCGTGGACTTAGGCCCATAGGTATCGAAAATCTTGAAACAACGAGAAGCGATCTGGACCGTCCATCTGGAAGGACACGTGGCAAAGATCGCGTGAGAGTTAGGATATTGATCATCGGGAAATCAGATTTCTCGAGGTCGTGAGAACTGGGACCTCGAAGGTCCCGAAAACCGAGAGTCAATCCGGACCGTCCATCTGCGAGGACAGGTGGCAAAGGATCGGACACCATCGGAGTTTTTCTCATTGGATATTCCGGAGACGTAAGACTTGTGTAGGTTGAAATCGCGATACACAATTTCCCGATTGGATCTGGACCGTCCCTTGTGCGTGACACATGGCGAAGGATCCCGAAGAATCGTGGATCGGGAAATCGGGGTTTTCAAAGACAAAGAAACCTCGTAGTTGGGAATCACAACCCGCGATATCCCGATGGTGACGTAAGCGTTGTGGAACCCCAGAGTTGGAGTGGAGGACACGTGTCGCGTGACCACCGGATCGGGGTTTTGGTCATGGGTGTACAGGTTAGTGAAGGTTCCTAGCCTTGTAAAGTAGCGAACCCCGAGAGTCGATATGAACCGTCCATCATTTGGGATGCATCTCAACACCCTGGAGGGAGTCGGGAATCGGGGAATCAGGATTATCGAGCACACATAAATCTTGTCACACGGAATCGCGATCCGTGATTTCCCGACAAGATCTGAACCGTTCATTTTGGAGGACACGTGTCAGTAGATCTCGAGGAGTCGGAGATCTGTGCCATCGAAGAAAACCCCGATAGGAGAATTGTGTGAGTCACAAGTGGGACTAGTGGAGGACAGGTGTCAGCAACCTGGGCAGAGTCGGGATATCGACGTTCGTGAAATCGGGAATCATGAGGTCGAGGAAATTGGAACATCAAAAACCCCGAAATAGTGGGAATGATCTAGACCGTCCATTTGAAGAGACACGTGGCGGAGATCTGAAGAAAGTCGGGGATAGACATATCGGGGATTTCGTGGACACAAAATCTCAGCATTTCGAAACCTCGAAGTCTGAAACCTCGATGAGTGGGGGGCAGTTGTCATTACAGCAGAGGAGAAGGACAAAGGCGTAGTGGAGGCCAGCTGTCAGCCAACCGGGAATCGGGATATCGGGATTTTCGAGGGCAAGGAATACTCGCATGATGGAATCGCGATACGTGATTTCCCGATGGGTCAAAGGATAGCGGGGCCCACGATAGACAGGTGGCATCGGATATCGGGATATCGCGAGTTTCGTGGACAAGGTGTCCATGCACTACGAAATCGCGAACCTCAAAAGCCGATATAATTAACCTAACTCTTAAACCTTCGATAAAAAGGATTAATTAATGGATGTTTAATTAAGGCTTAATCACATCGCGAAATCGGAGATCGGGGTTTCGAGATTCAAATTACATCAATTCTTTGATTGTGGGAAATCCTGAATCCCGATTTCATCAACAGTTAACTCGTAAAATTTAAGTTATAACCCGCTTTAAATGAAGATTTACGGGGAAGGTGGAAAATTTGTATTCTATTCGTTTGACAAAGGGTAAACGCTAGAAGGCATTACGAAACGTTGAATTGATGAAAATTCTGGCATGAGAAGGACCGAAACCCCGATGGGGAGTCATAAGGCAACGGTCACATAGGTGTAGGTCACATGGACCTCTTCATAGCCGAAAGGGCCAACACGCAAGGAATAGGCGCATGGGGATATCGGGAATTCCGTGGACGCGGGATTCATGCAATAAGATATTGCGACACCCGAAACCTCGATAAGGGACAAGGCTGTGGCCTTGTGGTACAATGGTCATATGAACCAAGAATTTAGCCCGAAGGGCTGATGCACAAGTAACATATCGGAGAATCGGTAATCGGGAGTCTGTGAGGACAGAGGTTCGTGACCACGGAAGTCGCGAAATCCCGAATCCCGACAGGAATTAGGACTACGGTCACATAGGACAGGGTCACATGGACCAAAGAATAACCAAAGGAGGGCTAAAGCTAGAAGATCCGGAGATCGGGAATCTGTGAAGGCAGGAGACTCTCGGCATCGAGCATAAGGAAACCCCGAAACCCGAAATTTAAATGGGAATTTTTACAGTTGGGATCCAAAGGTCATGAGTAATACATAATATTTGAGTTCTCGGCTGGAAAATATTTCAATGTTCTTTATTTGCCGTGAATTTTAAGACCTTAAGCTGAAACAAGAAAATATTTGAAGGCCAAAGCTGTAAATATTGCAGCGTTCTTAATGAAATCCTAAGGTTGAGGAAATAAAAGATTTAAAAATCGACGTTGAAAATATTAGAGTAATCTTTTGTGTATATGTATTTATGGTGGACGACATCTTGGAAGGAGAGAGAGAAAATCCGAAGAACTACAGGAGAGTCTGCAAACTATTAGAGAGTTGGATTTCAAGTCAAACTATATGTTTAGCTGTTAAATGGCAGAAATAAATATCAACTATAGCAATTTCACTTTAACTTGGACAATTTCAAGTTAAATTGTAACATTTAGTGTAAAACTGCGTAGTTCAGGTTAACTTCTTGGAATTCTAACCTCTAGGTAACATTGTTGCAATTTAAGATTAAATATCATTATTTGAGGCCAAATTGAGCCAATACCGACTAACTTACAGAATTTCAGGTTAAATAGTTGCAATTCAGTTTAAATCGAAGAAATTTAGGTTAAATTGCAATAATGGTTACATTTCGGGGTAAAATTGTACAAATAGCTGGAGTCCAAGATTATCTTTGTTAATATTGATGATTGAAGATAAATTGTATAGTTGTGGGTTAAATAGTATAAATCCAGGATGTCGGTGAATTTAGGGAAACTGTAGGTTTTCAAGGGAAATTGTTAATCGGACTTCAATTCTATCCATTTGGGGTTGGATTCTGGTTTTTAGTGCGGAAATATATGGCTTTACTAGCTAATATATGGCTACTTAGGAAAAGGCGGGCTTTAAGAGGTCCCATATTTGTACCTATAGTGGATATTTCTGCTGTATCCCTATTATAAGTTCTTCTTTCTTTTGCCAAACAAATAATATGTCGTGATAAGCCTAGAGGGTGTCAAAGAAGAAATGCAATCCGCATTACGCGAAAAATTAAGGTCTTGTCTATGATTTTGTTTGTTGGAGGACTGTAGTGGCTATGGAAATTGTGATTGGTTAGTCATGCAAACCGAAGAAATATCAAATAAATTTTATGTTCTAACGCATGACATGGCCACTGCATTGGATGTACTTTCCTTGAGATTGTAGGATGTCTCAGACGAGGTTAAAGAGAAAATTGAGTTGATTCACAGTCAGGCCAGAAGAGCTAAGATTTCATCGATGTTTTTGAAGAACAGCTCCGCCGAGATGTGCTTGTTGTTCTTGACGAGTTTGAGAAGGTGGTGACCCCAAAGGAATCTAAACCCTTAGAAATTTTCAAAATGATGAGAAATCGAAATAAGCTAGGTGCAGATCAAAATGTTTTAATTATTAACAGCGTGATTTCTTCGTAAATCGTCGGGAGAAAGAGGTTGACGGTCAAGATCTCGTGGAGAAGATCCTTGAAATCCCATCAACTGTCCGATTGGACAGAAGTTACACAGGGTTTAAGTTCTATTGGAGGCATCGGGGTTTTAGGAGTTAGAAATTCGAGACCTCTTGAGTCTTGAAACCCCGAAGAAATTACAGCCGTAGATCTTAGGGCGGACACGCGTTAGGAGATCTAGACGAGTCGGCATTTGAAGCATCGGGTTTTCCAAAGGCAAGAAACTCTTGCATATAGGAATCACGATCCGCGATTTCCCGACGCGATCAAAGCCGTTAATCTGAAGGACGCGTGTCCAAGGATCCTGAAGAGTTCGGGGTTTGGCATTTCGGTATTTTCGCATGCAAGGGAATCGTTGCAATCGGAATCGTGATTTCGCGATACCCGATAGAGCGATAGAGAAGCGGTGACGTGGAGGAGAGAGTTCACACGTGCATCGGAGTTCGGGATTTGGAAGGGCCCGTGGACGAGTGCATTTGAAATCGCGATATTCCAAAACGCGATTTCTCGATTTCCACTGGAGTATGGGCCACGACTGCCAGAGCGGAGGACAGGTGGAATCAGAAA
The DNA here is from genome assembly GCA_032191745.1 of Picea mariana. Lineage (NCBI taxonomy): Eukaryota > Viridiplantae > Streptophyta > Pinopsida > Pinales > Pinaceae > Picea > Picea mariana. The sequence continues at coordinate 15,715 of JASDQU011246868.1, read as the reverse complement.
TCAAAGAATCAGGAATTCTAAGGGCATGAGTTCCACACATTTCAATTCTGCAAAGTTCAAAACTCCGATCGCGGAAAGGACCGGGGTTTTGTAGGCCAGCAGGTCACATGCGGAAAGAGCTAGCCGGAGGGAGCTAAAGGGTGCAGAGAGTGCCATCAGAGATCGAGAGTCGGGGATTCATGAGGTAGGCGATTCACGATAGCGTTAGTGCCGATTCCCCGACGGGAATATTCCCGATAGTAGGTTGATCACGGTCATGGACGGTGGTCCTATGGCGAGAGTCTAGCCAGGAAGGCTAAAGACAAAGGAGAACTCATCGGGAAATTTGAACTGGAAACCCCGATAGAGGGATAAGGCTACGATCGCATGGGGAGCGGTCATATGGGTTGTTGCATAGCTGGAAGAGGCCGGTGCTCAGAGGAAAGGCGTTCATCGTAAATCGGGAATTGAAAATCTCAATAAAGTCTAAATAATGGAAGATTGGTGGAGCATCGCGGCTATCGTGACATTGTTGTTGAGAGTTTGAAGGACGAAAGACTGAAAAGGATTATGATGAGCAAAAATTGATATTTAAACTTTAAATATGTACAGGTGCATTTGAATTTGTGAAGAGTTACTAGGAGACAGTGTGGAAGAATAAAGTTAAACTTGAGCGGTGAGATTGGGGTTCTTACGAACAATTAAATATGGAATCCAACATAGAAATAGAGAATAAGGAATTGAAGGGATATATGAAATCCATGAGACGTGCTAATAAATATTGTGTTTTCTCTAGGTGGGGATACATTGAAATTGTGAAACATTATTGCCAATCTCGTTGACATTTTTGTATCATAAGAGGATAAGTTTAGGCACTATGTTAAGATTTCCAAATAGTATAGCGAGAAAATAGAAGTGTTGGTAAAACTGTAAATCGAGAATGCATTGGATATAGAATGATGTGAGGAGTGAAAATCCATGTCAAACTTGATGGGAGAGATTAAAGTGTTGACCATTACTTTAGTATGAATATGACAAAACAGAACGATCTATATATAGCAGTAATAGATGTGGAGTCCAATTTGGAAGTTGTAAAAGGGAAATCAAAGCAACTTTTAGAAGCACTCAAGACATGAGTATAAATTCCTGAGTTTTGTTTGAGTGAAGATATATTGAAAATTGTGAGCCAGAAGTGATGTTATGGTTTAGATGGATGAATTTGAGAAGGGCTTGTGAGTTGTAAAGTATTATCTGGGAAACTTACAATAACAAATATCTCTTATACATTGACTACATCAAATATTGGTAAATATGGGCACATCAAGACACGATTTTTAGGTGGATATTTATATCACATGATGCATGATCAAGTAATTTCTATCTCCAAACTCATACAATTGATTTGGTGCCATTTAGAAAGGTAAAATTTAAAAATTCTAAACAATGGTTGTTGTGTTGGAAGAAGACCAAAAATAGGAAGATGTAAACATATAAAGTTGATGAAGTGAAATATGCATAAAGTTTGTGTATCAAAGAAATGAAGGTAGCCAAGAAAGATAGACTATTTACGGGGGAACTCATGATCAAAGGAATCGACTAGGTATTGGAATATACAGGAAGTTAGTCGTCAAGAGAAGGAAGGTGCAACAAGGAAATTTCAACAATGAAAGGCCGATACACGCGAAATGAGAAATTTTTTGTGTAAAAAAAAAAAACAATGAGTAAACGTCGAGTTTTCGTATCCTGTATTAAAATTTATGAATGTCGGGAAACGTAAAGTCCCGATAAGGGAATTGAAGAGCATTTCAGCTCTTCGGGCCGAAGGGAAAGGGGGTCCAGTGGGACAAGTATAGTCCAGGATCTGCTACTTGGGAGGACACCGAGACACTACGGCGAGACTATCCGTCACTATTTTGACCACTTCAAGAACAAGTTTCTCGAAGATGGGTTGTAGGTAACACCACTTTTGACGAAGACGGCCAGGATTACCTGAGGCCTATATACTTTATTTCCTAGTCACAGTGAAACCATTAAGTGGTATACGTAAACTTTAAACTTATGAACAGTAATGAATGTTTAAATGTTATTAATGATGATGCATGTAATGCGATCTATTATGTGAATGATAATCTTGTGAATAAGTAAAGAGTATGAATTATGGGATATTGTGAAATCTAATTCATATTGGAAAATTTTGATATATTGGTACAGGGATACCAAATTGAAATGATGATAGTATGCGATCATATGATGATAATGCATAGAAATATATGAGTTTGTGTTGAAGACTAATCTGCAGGTTATGGGCTATGAAATAGCCAAGCGATAATGATGATGAAAGTGGATATGTGGATCACTACCGAGAAACATATGGTAGGAATAATATGTGGAAATAATGTTGATTTGGATGCATTGCTGGGATGCAGTGCTATGATATTATATTGCTTTGGATGCTTTGCTATGATATGTGGACTAGTGCATGATTATGCTATGATTTGGTACTAACACTGCCCAAAACCGAATAAACGATGACAAAACCTTCAGCAACACGGTGCCCCTGTGTGTGTTCCATTGTAGGGTGTTGACCCTAGTACTGCTAGGAGGGGTGGAGGTGTTTCCCACCGTGTATCCTCCGAAACCTGAAGTCCTGGGAGGACGGTGCAGGTGCAGGCTCCCCAAGACATGTGATGAGGACTGTCAGTTGCCTGCTAGGGAAGCTTGGTCGAGATAGCGACACTTCCACTTACGGGTTCTATTTGGAGTTAGGCCNCTCCAAGATAGTCTAGCAGAGGACGGATAGGATGGGAGCTGGAAGTAGGTTAGGAAGGAAGGATGAGTAGATAGATGAGACATATGGGGATCTGTTCTGTGGTGGAATTTGAGGGAAGAAAAATGTGTATATACGAATATTCTTTTATGAAATCAAAACCCAGCTGTTTAAAACAAATTACTAAAATGGACAATTGTAATAAAAGGATTTCTCACACAGAAAATGATTGTTGTCTTTTATAAAAGACTAACCTTGCTGACTGGATTGAATGCTTGCATGCATTATTAAAGAATGACAGTTTGATTATTAGTACATGCATGATATTTGAATGTACTAGCTACACATGCATTCCTCGTACATGTACACTAGTATGTATGAACCATGCTCTTTTCCTTGTACCATCTGATACCCTAACTTTGGGATGAAGTTTCTTGAAGGGTAGGTGTATGTAACGCCCCTAAACTGATAAATGATTAAAGATTATTAAGCAATATTTAATTAAGAAAGAATTACAATTAATAAAATAACATTGATTGCAGACTGCATTCAATGATCTGATAAACCAATCTAAAAGATAGTCAGTAAGAATGGAGATAACAACAGAGTTACGTATGCACAGGGTTGCGTATGCAGGGTGCGGGAGCCCATAAATCCCGAGGAAATAAAATTCATTGGGGGACGCAGGTCGGAGGACGCGTGGAGGGGGTTGGTGATAGAGTTACTGCGTGAGGCAACAGGGAGGAATAAGGGATGGGAAGAGGGGGATGTGCAGTCCATTCGGCGGGGATGGATGCTGCGGGGCTGTGAGCTCAGGACCACTGTAATTGCCGGAAGCAGAGAGAACCTACGTACTGTAATATTTGGCTATGAACTATTGTGTTGGGTGAGAAGAGGGCCTATGGACTCTGTGTTTTGTGATGAATTGTTGTATTCTGTGGTGAGCAGAGAGTTCTACACCACGGTATCTACTGTGAGTAGCAATTTTCTGTACACTACTGTATTGGCTGTGAGCTTGTCGTATTTTGTGGACTGTTGGCTTGCCGTAAGCAAGGAACAGAGTGTTCTGAACTGTGTCTTGATCTAGGGAGGCACTGAGTTGCTGAAGGTTTTGGGCACGGAGGGCCAGGATATCTGTAGATATCCTAGAGCTAGGTAGTTTTCCTAGTTGGCAGGGAGGACAGTAGTTTTGGGCAGTTATTTGCTTGTTTGTGGCAGGGTTAATATGTGCATCAGCAGGAGCAGAGGCGGCAAGGCAGCATAAATTAGCATCAGTATCAGGTATTGGTCAAGTTATGCATTTATCTCATTTTTACCACAAAGTTATTACCCTGTGATAAATCTAAATTACCGAATTTGTTGTTGAGAAAATAAATATATGTTGTGAAATCGTTATCTCCGTTTAGAAAATGANGGATGGTCCAGATACTCCCACGGACCTCGGGGATCTACGGTCCCGATTTCTTTGCTGCTCACAAAGATAAAAGAAAAGGGTTGAGGAATTTAATGCCCTTGTTTCTTCCTCCAATCTAACAGTCATGACTGACCACAAATCTTTTGATGGGATCTCGTCCGTCAATCGATACTTATCCCTACGCTGCCATTTTTGGATTTCGTGGATCGGGGTTTCAGGAATTGCAAGTGTGAGAGGACTCGCGCTTAGGTACCCTGGGTGCCAAAATTTCGAAATGTCGGTATTTGAAGAGGATCATTCTTCCTCGTGCAGGATTATTAATACTTGCACCTTCAAATCCTTTTTCAGGTTTTTGGTAAGATTTCCAAGAAGGGTGTCTCTATGGGGAGATCTCTCCAGGGTATTACCTGAGACAGATAAGGTTATAGTTTTCCCGAGAACAGACTTGAAGTCTAAATTAGATCGGTATACATATATATAGCTATTTATAAAACATAAGCCATACATAGTCTTTCCATTATAAGCATGCAACCACCATTTCTGGTCAAAACACCACACAGACAGTCTTATACTGAAAACATTTATAATTTCACAGACTATTATCATAAATGTCAGAATATACATTTCAAGATGCAAGATGTAAAACACTTATCAGAAATAACACCAGATGTGATTTCAATTGCTGAGAGGGGTGCTCATTTCCACCCAACCATAGGCTCAGCGACTCCCAACGGATTTACCACTAGCCACCTCCGAGCTGAGACCGTGATGTTGCGAGACTGAGTCTCCATTTTCTAGTGACCGAGAACGAAGGTTACTCTCCTTATTCTCTGCTATCACTCACTCTGTATTTTTCTAGAGTTCTCCTCTTCCTCTTTCCCTCACGTCAGCCCCCTTCCCACACACTCTTCCTTCCTTTTCTCTTTTCGGCGAGGTTGTGTGTGGCACGATCTCCCTCATGGTGGTTAGGTCTGAGGACTCTATGGATGGGCAGTTCACCCCCATCCCTCATTACTCATGAGGATCCATTTACCTACCAACCTGGCGAGTCATTTAATTTGGGGCCAGCGAGCCGCTCTTGGTTCTCCGGGCCAGTGAAGTCCAAATACGGTATTGGTTTCGGTGGAAGTTAATGCCACCATTCTAGGTGCCTTCCACCACCTTTCTCCAGCCATCGTGGTCTCTTTTTCAGCACATCTTCTCTCGACAGTCCTGCAATATATATATATATATATATATATATATATATATATAATTCACATTCATCGACCTTTTTCACAAGGTCCATTCACATCACACATTCACATTTCTGAGTTTGCCACAATACTTGGCCAGTATAGTTATTTTTACAGACTGGGGGAAACAGGGTGTTACAAGCGGTCCCTATGACGATGCCCCTCTGCCTCTATTTCCTCTAGTCCTAACCATCCTGTATGATTGAATCTACATCAACCAAAAGTTTGTCAGGGAGCATCTAGGGCAATTCACATTTTCGCAACTTAAACTTGAAAACAGGGTTAGGCGTAAGTTTTTAAGTTTTTTATTTATTTGTCTGTAAACAGACGTTACTCTCTTTAGGGGAAATGGCTAGGTCACAGTTGAAACCCTCTAAGCTTGATGTCTTCGCATAAGAAAACTATTGACTCCCTCACCTTAATCAACATATTTAACCTATCATTACTATCATGGTGTAGTGGTATACGGTCTTTGGTGAAAGCTTTATACTCGATGGATAGGTCACGGATTCAAAACTCGTCTGCTCCAACTGAATTTTGATCTATTCCTAAGATAAATTTTATTAGCATTATAATGCTATGTTATTTATTAAATATTATTTAATATGTTTATATTAAATGTGTAATTTACATTTAATTAGTTAATCATTCAAATCACAATTAATTAATTACTAATTAATTAACCACTATTATCAATGCTTTGAAATAAACTTAAAATTTGAAATTAATTATTTACAAAAAAAAAAAATGAAATTAATCATTCTAAATTTTAAAATTTAAAACAACCACAAAAATGTTTTAAATTATTAAAACCCAAATTTAAAGTAATTAAAATAAAAACGAAATAAATAACATAATAAAAAATAAAATAATAATAATAAATAAGATAATTCAAAATAAAAACTCAAGGCAGTGGTGGGTCCTCACATTAGGTCCACTTTCCCCCTCCCTCTTTTCTCGCATGTCCAAACATACAATAAAATAATAATAAATAAAACAACTACTCAAACCCTGGAAAACCCTAATCCCGTACTTACTCCATCATTTTCTAACTCCAGCACACCAGTTTTTCCCTAATCTTGCCGCTCCACCGAGGGTCTTTTCTCATGGATTAGGTGTTGGTGGTAGTGGCTGCCATTGCCATCGCTTCAGCGCAACATCATACCAAACAAAGGCTGTAGATGTTGTGTAAGGTCTCTTCGTAGACAGTCTGAAGTGGTGGTTTCCGCGGAGGTAGAGGCAGATGCGGCGACGTTTGGCATTTGGCGCTAGACAGAGAGGTCTCGTGGGATTGGCATTGGGACTTTTTTTATGTATGGTTGTAGTTTAGTGGTGGGGGTTCCACGTTGTGGCCGTGGAGACCTAGTGGCGGTGGTAGAGGAGGAGCTAGTATGGTTGCCCCCTTGTGGGATTCCTCTCATCTCGGTGCTTGATGTTGGTGCGTAGTGCACCTGTGGACGCATAGAGCACACTAAGGTCCCTTGTGGGCTCCTTCCTGTCATGGCTTGGCTTGGCTCTTAGTCGTTGGGTTGTCGGGCTTGGCAAATGCACTGGTTTTAGTGTTGACTTGTTGCTTGGCATGTGTACTTAGACTCCCTTTGGTGGTTAGCGTTTGGGTGCTTGGTGTCTTCTTGGCTTGTGGACTTAGACCGCGGTGCTATGTGTAACCTTTGGCACACCGGTTGGGTGGCATTTGTCAAGACGTTGCACTGTATAAAGGCCTACGGGCTCCTCCCTGCGGCTTTGCATGTGCTGTTATGTGGTGTGGTGTGTGCCTAAGGCTACCCATTTGTGCTTGGTGTATGCGATTGGCTTTGGAGACTTATGTATTGGTTTGCGCTTGTATCATTAAATTTTCCTTTCGATTGTTCATTCCTGTCCTGTTTGTGTCATCTCTAAGTGATATGATTTACTATGGCTGGAAAAATAAGGAGTTGCTTATACCTATTGGCATGTTAGATAGTATTTATCTTGCAGGAATTTTGAAGGAAACTGCAATCGAATTATCAGAGAATCTTCAGGTGATCTCATAAAATAAGTATGTTTCTTGCTATTATGTGACTGTATTATATTTACAGGGATTCCCCCCCCCTTTTTTTTCCTCCAGTTTTAGGTTATTGATATCTGGTCATTGATGACAGGAAGGAGGGTTTCCATGGCATCTTTCTATAATAGGGGCCTTTTTGCATTGATCAAGTTTCCTGGGCCTTATTATCCATATTGGGGATGCATATTTCTTCCACACTTTGTGAATGGTGGGTTGTGGAGAACACTTTGGTTTGTCCACATCTGGTATAAAAGTCAATTCAAGACCGTAGAAGAAGAAACCAACCTTGGGACAAATTTTGAATAAAAAAAATAGGTTAAGCATAGGAAAAGGGCCTTGGGGCTTTGTCTCTTTGCTTATGTAATTATTTCGTATTATTTGTATTAATTCTATATTTTATATTCTTTTGTTCAAGGGTAGAATTGAGATATATATATATATAAAGAAAGAAAATTTAGTTGTAGGTAGGCCCTTAAGGCTCCAGTGCTTCAAACTGACTGATACCATGTGTAAGGTCCTCTCTAACAGAACCTAGAATTTCATAAATTTAAACATAACATTTCTATTATAATTTCTTTGCGGTTCTATTTTCAGCAAAATAACAGTTTATGGCTCAACAAAATTCAAAATGGGCAGCATGATATAAATAACATATTGAATAACATAAACAACATAAATAGCATATTGAATCATCATACGATAATGAACATGCCATAATAACGAACAAAAATACATGTCAAGTGATTTGTTTCCCAACTCTGTTTGTCCAAGCTGAAGCTGAAACTGTGCCCAAGATGCTCTGCCAAACTCTTCCCAAAACTTAATCTTTCCTCCCAGCCAGCTAAGCATAGAGCCTATCCGTCTCCCTAGCTCCAGGATTCCGTAAGGATTCCTGGCCCCCGAGCCCAAAACTCCCAGCAACAGATGCTCCCCTGTAATAGTCCACCAAACTCTAACAAGTTCCTCAAGCCAAAAACCAGAAATACATTCATCCAATCTCCAAAAAAAAAAAATGCTCCAATACAGTCTCCCAATATCAAAATAATGCTCACTCAAAAAATCCCCTTCTCCCAAGTGTTTTTCCCCTTCATATCCTCCTTTCCCCTTCTCCCATTCACCGCCTTCTCCCTTTCATAAGACTCACCCACCTTATCCCTCCATTCAATACCAACCACCTTATCCCCTTCTCTTTATTGGTCCCATCATTCGATACAACTAATAATTAATAATTTATTAAACTAGATTTTATTAAACAAATATTTAATCATTAAATTCATTAATTAGTTAATTAAACCAATTCACATTCAACAAATATTTAACTAGGACAATTAATTAATTAATTAATTAAACTAATATACATTAAACAATTAATTAAACCATGACAATTTATTAATACTTAGGGTTGTTACACTCTCCCTTACCAAAAAGTGTTTCCCAACTTCATGGATCTACCTTATTTCATCTCCTATTCATGTGGACTATTAATGTGCTAGGTATATCTATCTCCATTGTAGAATACTTGGTGGTGAAATGACAAAGAAAAACTATAATTACTTCACAAATGTCCCTACAAAGTAATGAACCTGAAATTGGAAATAGTAAAAGAAATTGGAAATTAGAACTTGAATACTATGTGAGTTGTGAGAATATTAAAATAATTTGGAAATTTCTTCCATCTGTGGCATACAAATTAACAAAATATTGATCCCTTGTACTCATATATTTGAATTTGTTAAAGTAATGAACCTGAATTTGGAAATAGTAAAATAAATTGGAAATTGGAACTTGAATACTATGTGAGTTGTGAGAATATTAAAATAATTTGGAAATTTCTTCCATATGTGACATACAAATTAACAAAAATTTTATCCCTTGTACTCATATATTTGAATTTGTTAATTTTCTTTCCCAACATTGTTAGTTCGCCCTCCATTATGTTGTTGGAATTGAAAGGGATTCTCCAGTCTTTGGCGTGTTCTATACAAATTTATATTGACAATGCATCTTTTGGCTAACCAATTTTGTTGCAAAAATATGTAGTTAAGTTTATTTCCTAACATCTTGACAAGCATTGTTGCTTGCAAAGATAATTGAATCCAAACAGGTTTTGTTGCTTGCCAACAAGTATACAACTTGACAAAAAAAAAAATATTTCAAACTCAAGTGTGCAATTTAACTTGATAATGTATCTTGTCAAAGGATATTCTTTCAAATTTATACATAAAATTGCATTGTATATGCCTGTTATAACCCTAAATTGCACCACACATGCTTACCTGGCATCAGGCTAACTCATATCCCTTCTTTGCCAAAACTCTGTTGAACAACTCTTTGAAAATCCTCTTGTGTAAAGGCCCACGCACCCTAACCCATTGCTGCATGCATGTACACGCTGACTGACTCACAACAGCCCGCGCGTACCTACCAAAGCACGAAAAAAGGAAAGTTGCCGACGGAAAAAAAGGCTATGGGACGGTTAACTAAAACTCTCGGCCATGCATGGCCGAGGGTTCGTCCAAAACCCTAGCTCCTTCTAGCCTATAAAAGAAGGGGTAGGGGTACCATATGGAAGAGGAAAAAATATAGAGAAGAAACTCTGCCCATTTATGTATTCCATTGTCCCAACCCTTTAGTATTTCCTCATGCCAAAGGAGATTTAACGCAAAGTAGTTGAAGGACACAAGAAGAGGATCCTAGGATTAGGTTCAAGGAGCGGTGGCCGGTCTCAGCTTTTGTAAGTTAATTCATTTTAAATAATAAAAGAGAATGCTTTTCCCGTTCCAATTCATTAATTGTCTATGGTTTGATTAATTTATGCTTGATTTCTAACCCTTGAGTATAGAAGTAGCATGCATGCATAGTTGTTGTTTGTCTTGAGTGCAGGTCATCTTTGGAAGGAGCATTGCGAACAAGTAGTCAAGCACAACGAAGGATCTACATCGAACATCGGTAATAAGGTAGGTGGTCATTTTCCATGCATTTACTAAGAAAAAGGGATTTAAATCTTGGGATGTAGGTAAAAAAGTAGTTTCTATTCGATCAAATCTACATTCAAAGTAGGCCCTAATTTGCTAGTATGTAGGGTGTTTTTCCCAACAATAGAATTGGCAACCATACTGGGGAGAATACTCTTTAGGGTTCCTGGATTTATTTGAGTTTTTGGGTAGTTTAGAGAGTAGGTTTTTTGTTTTTTCTTTGCCTGTCTTTTTCTTTTATTTCTGTAAGGTCTGAGCTAGCAGGGAGTCTGGTTTTCCATACCAACTTTCCCTGACTTTTGCTTGACTGTATTTTTCGGGACACACAAAGGTACACGCGGCCTGCATAAGGCCTGAACACATGTACCTATGCCCTATCCTTTGACAGCCCACGTGTGAATGCTAGCTCTAGAGATAGCAGTAGCATGTAGGAGTTCATAGAACCTTAGAGGCAGTCCTCCTCTTCCCTGTCAGAATCACACATTCTCAGGGGGTTTTCTGGAATCCTGTCTGAGTCTTGCTTGTTAACAGTCCTATCTCAGATTGCTTTTTTTGTCTTATTATTTTTCCTGGCATTATTTGTTTTTTCTGTTAGAAAGAGTATCCAAGCCTGCAAGGGATCCTGGTTATCAATACCAAAGGCCTCTTACTGGTCTGGACTGCCTGTTTTCATATTTTTTCTTAGAATTTAGATATACACTCGGCCTTTACAAGGTCATCCCACGTGTACACGCTCTCTATCTCTGGTCAGCACGTGTTTTCACGCATGTTGTTTGAGTGACAGTAGCATGCTTGTATAGGATACTTTTTGTTCAGGGTGGGGTAGTCATCCCCTCCTTTGATAAGAAGTATTCCTCTCAGGTGTTTGAATCTATGTTTGAATAGTCAGTAGCTTAGGCTTCATCTTACCCTTAGCCTGCTTTTTCTCAGTTAAAAGTTGATAGAAAATAAAAAATTTGTTTATGGTTTTTAGACAAGCGTGAGAGTCATTGTTTTTCAATTGCCATTGTGTGATTCTTTACTCTGATTCTTTGTGATCTGTGCTTTAATCCAGAATTTTTTTTCTTGGTTTTTTGCTTGTCGGTATTTTCCCTTTCTTGCTTTACTAGCATTTAAATAAAATAAAATAAAAAAATCTCTCTTTTCATTTTCTTCTTTGGTTGAAGAGTGTGTTTCTGCATCATTAGCTAGGGAAAAGTCTTTTATTTCGTAAGTTTTTGCAGTTCACTTAGGTCATAAGTAGCTCGTAGTCGAGTGAAATTCCTTTGAGTTTGTTTTCCAAAATCTTAGGAAAAAATTAAAAACTCTTTCTTTGTGACAAGTTGTTGAAATTTTGCATTTAGTAAAAGTTTTTTGTTTCCATCTTTTTCATTCATTTCTTGCTTTCGTCTTTTACACATCATCAGTTTCACCCTCATACCCCTTGATGTAAGACAAATCCATAAAAGCAACGCTAATTTTAAAATCTACTAGACTTTTATGTTTGTAGGGTTCACAAACTAGTTCAGGACTAGGGCCTTGGATTAGGTTGGAGAGGAAACTCTTCAAGGCCATTCAAAACCAAACATTAGAGTCTAAGATAGGGAGTGTCTATGTCCATTTTCATGGAATTTATCTGGGACCCCCCTCTAACACAGGGGATAAACATGAGGTCACGTGCGGAAAGGTAGCGGAGATAACTCCTCCAAAGCCAGACCAATCGTAGTGGAGAACACATATAGAGGGCTTGTTTTGGGATTCTGTCATATGCATTTGCCACGGGGCTT
>JASDQU011246865.1:560-12153 GCA_032191745.1 Picea mariana | reverse complement strand
GACTTCCCTTCAAACCTACATTTGTCAAAGACAATAATAGGTTAAATGAATGAATAATAACTAAACATCAATGATCTTGAATTTGACAAAGAAAATCAAATGTTATATGACTAAATAATAATTAAACATGTATGACGCTCTAGAAATACTAAAGGGATACCTCATGAATGAAATCCTCTTCGTTTTGAAAAAAATTTCTTCTCTACTAAACAGGACCAACCACGTGAAGGTGGAAGCTTATTTTTACCCTCCCCCTGCATCACTTTCAATTCCCTATTCCCAGTCATGCATAAGAAGTAGCAAAACAAGAATTAAAGGTAAATGAAATAAAGAAGGTACATGCATACAGAACATATAAGGTCCACGCACAACTAGAAAAAAAAAATTGTACAGCCAATAATTTATATTAATAAAATTTGCATCTATGTATAATATAAATAAAGTATTTTGTACTTACAATTCGAGCGTTTAGTCTCAAGTAACCACCTTGGCAAAGTTTGTGTTGCCCATGTTTTTCTATTATTTCCTTGGTTGTTTTTGATGTGTCTAGTACATATTTTAAATATCTTATAACATACTTGAAACTTTTCATAGGCTCCCAGGCACGTCAAAAACAACCAAGGCAAGACTAGAAAAAATGAAGGTTCTTTGTCATCATCATCGTGTTCTATATCCTACCTTAAAATTTTCATCATTTATTTTCCCTCCTCTGTAAGTGGCTTAAACCCATACCATGTAGTTAGAAAAAGGGGAGAATTAATGGATAGTGAGAAAAAATTAGTTATAAAAATAGAAGAATTAATGGACAATGAATAATTTGACACTATCTTTCTTATTCCAAAGCCAGACGATGTATAATTTGACCCAATACATAACTCACATTATTGTTATTGTTCTAAATTGTTCTAGTTTTGTATTAAGGGAAATTTGACTCATATATAATTGTATGTGAGACACAACCATCAAATGGGTGCTAATAGTCATCCTAGATCATACAAAGGCAATTTGATGTCTATGTGTTTCGTACATAAATCAATTAAAAAAGAATTGTTTATGTACAGATTTGGAAGATGCCTCATCATTGAGTTTAATGTAACTATCTAATGCATGAAATAAATAATACACAATGTAACTAAAAATTTAACTATCTAATGATTCAAGATAATTAAATGATTTGTACCTTGTTGGAAATGTATTGTGGATCATGGAGGTGATTGCCCTTCAAACTTGCATTTGTCAAAGACAATAATAGGTTAAATGATTGAATAACAACTAAACATCTATGAGCTTGCATTTGAAAAAGAGAATTAAACTTATATGATTGAATAATAATTAAACATGTACGATGCTTTAGAAATACTAAAGGGGAATACCTCATGAATGAGCTCCTCTTAGTTTCGAGAATAATTTATTCTCTACCACATGAAGGTGGAAGCTTGTTTGGCCCCTCCCCTCCCACATCATTCTCAATTCCCCATACCCAATCATGCATAACAAGTAGAAAAATAACAATTAAAAGTAAATGAATGAAACAAGGTACATGCATACATAAAATATAAGTTCCACGCACAACTAGCAAAAAAAACATTGTACAGTCAATAATTTATATTAATATTTGTCCTGAAAATATGTACAATCACTTCTTTTTTTGTTTCTTTTTTTTTTATAAAAATAATGAGTGTATCACCATCATGTTCGTCTCGATCATGTCCATCAGTTGTTGGGTATTGTTCTTTTTTTGGAAGGCGATGAGTCATCTCAATCATTCTACTACTTCTAGTAGTAAGACATGGGCGTTGATGCACTACAGGGGCATCCACTACACTAACAAAAAGCGTTAAAATGACATGGTTAGTTATTATTCATAGAAGTGTTTCATCACTACAAATATCATTACTATATTTTTTACATGGAGGATCAGTGGACACACTTGGTTGGATTTTCATTGGTTCCTCTCCTCCCCAAGCACTCTCACCTAGATGCTCTACCATTGAAACAAGAAAAGTTATAAGTACACCATCTAAGGGAAATATTTATAATCATCATATTATACATTTTATTTTAAAGACACGCATATCGTGATGGATTTGTGAACCACTAATATCATGGTCTTGTTCTCCACCACCATGAAATGAACCGATGTTGCTTGCCTGCTTAAAAAAAACAGAGACGTAATTAATTGATGGGTAAAATCAATTGTCAATATATTTGACAAGTAATCAACAACTACAATCTTGTCATTTTATTTACCAACTCATTCGAAGGGTCAGATTGTGTATGTGATCCCTTCATTTGTCGATTTTCCACCACAGCTTGAAATTCGAACTTGAATCCGAGCACCAAGTCTTTTTTTGTGGTGGCACTGTTGAATGTATCCCCCTGCATTGCATGGCATAAGATATGGTTTTTTTCTTACTGGTTGCAATTAAATAAAATTTGCATGATGATATGTATAATATGAATAAATTATTTGGTACTTACAATTCTAGCTTTTAATCTCAAGTAAACACCTTGGCCAAGTTTTTGTTTCCCATGTTTATCTAGCCTTGTCTTTTCTTCTTTTGATTTGTCTGAGAGCCTATGAAAAGTTTCAAGTATCGTATAAGATATCGCGATTTTTTCTATAAAATTAAACAAAATTTAGCATATTCAATTCAAAATATCATATATTACCTTTTAGGGCTAGGTGGTGTCTTCCCTTCACTTCTCAATGCACTCTCCTTTGCGTCCTCCTGTATATTCTTTCATTCCCTCTTGGGAATGGCCAGAGGATGATTATGCTTAGGGTTCTTTTTCAATTGAACCATATATTGATCTCTAGCATATTTCAAATATGCATCGCCCTTGAGATGATTTCAGAATTGTCAAATAAATCACCAAACAAGTCGACCATATGGTCAATAAGATGATTTTCCAAATATTTATTATGGGCATTCCACTGTGTGCGAATGGTGGGCCCGAATATCTCTAAATCCTTGTCATGAAAGAACCTGTAAAAAATATTGTTTCCTAAAAAACGATATGATAATTAGATTAAAATAATATGAAATATGTAGGTTTCAATAAAATGGTAGGAACTATTTAACATGTTCAAAAATACCTAGGATTTGTTGTATTTTATACGGAACCAAGTTTTCGTCCACCAATAAGCTAATGGAGAGTGTTATTGAGCTTTGAACATGTGTTTCCACAATATAACAATGCTCTGGCTGAACAGAACCAATATCCTCGTGAGATTATCCTTGTAGACCCTCATGAGCACGGTCTAGCGTGTGTGGTGGGGGCGTCTCATGGGCCCCAAGAGTTTCATTCCTCTAAGCCACAAACGGAGAGGCAAATAGCCTCGCAGATATGTGGCTCGTGCTAGGATGTTTTGGGGTTTGTGCATCACAGCCACCACCAACATCCCCATGACTAGATTGTCTCGTCAGATTAAAAATTGCTTATAGAAAGAAAATGTTACATATTGTTCATATAACGGTATCAGGCAAAAAAATCATAAATCAATATATGTCTAAAATAGTCTCTCTTTTTTTTAATGTGCTTATCTTACCACAAAATTTTCTATATCTTGGATTAAAATTTCCATCATTTTTTTCCCTCCTCTGTAAGTGGCTTAGACCTAATCCATTCAATGTATTATTTAATTTTCTTTCTCAAGGATTTTTGAATTGTTTCCACTGGGTTGATGGAATCATATCTTTCATTCCACATATTATCCTGCTCTAACGGTGTGCTCCTCTACATCAACAAATAAACATGTTAATTCAATTATTGTAAGCAATAATTGATATGAAAATCATTGTTATACCTACTCTGAGCTAGTTGGTTCCTTCCCACAATCACCCTGCCACATTATAAAATGCATGACAACTTAGAATGTTAGAAAATACTCTAAGAAGCATGAGCTATTAAAATGTATGTTAAAGATATAAAAAGGAAAACATCAATTACAAGTTTGATATACTCGTAGAGCATATTTACCCCCATAATAGCAGTGCTTCCATCGATTCGATTCAAATAGTAATCGATCAACAACTCCTCCTCTGTAGTTATTGTTTTCACTGCACATAGGAATATTTGATTTCCTTCATGCCCCTCAAATATAAAATTGGGTTGTTTTCTTATTGTCTCGGGTATTGTATTATTAATAAGGCCTACAATATTTCTCGACGTCTTTGTCCTTCCATCAATATAGATCGTCACTCCTTTATTGTGATCATTGAATTTTAGTTGTATATAATTTGCAACGACTACATATCTCTACATACTTGGCATATATCGGACTAGCCTCAACCAATCTCCATAGTTGTAGCATGGTACGACATAATCCATCTGTTAGCACTGGGATTTTCTCCTAGACTGCTAAAGAGCAAGCCTAATACCAATCAATAGATTCCATAATTTGGTAAAAGTTTTGTAGAAGTTAAGCTCAAGTGAAACAAATATTCAGGGAATTATATTTAAATATCAGCACAAAATGTCCACAAGGTATACACCAGCAAGCAAGGCTTGAATAACTTCAAATCAGTGTTTTTGAAACATAAATGAAAGATGGAAGACTAAATAAACCTGTAATACATGCATCAGATCAAAGCAAGAAATTCTAAGACACATATAGCAGAAATTATCATCAAAAGGAGCCTCCTAAATAATGAGAAATAAAGCTCTGATAGCACTTGCACCAATAGATAACAACAAATCCTTTACTGCAACATTTGAAAAAGTAATGGAGATGAATCATTCACCAATAATCCACATCAAAGAAATATTGAACACAGAATATGGTAATAATAAAAGAGATTGATCTTTGATTAACCAAGAGTCTTAAATCTAATGTATACAGCCATGGAGACTTTACACAGTTGGCTGAAAAAATAGTATAAGTTTCCCTAAATAGAATCACGTGAACCCCTATCTTTATTCCTTTCACCCATTAAATAGAAAATAACATTCAAAATATGCTTAGGAGGTCGAATCCCATATCTTTCATTGTATTTTCGGACTTGGAGATAGGTGGCAACAGTGAAAGAGACAAAAATCCAACAAACTGCTCAATTTTAGGAAGTTGTTGGAAGTCATTAATAAATATGTTTCCAACTCACTACATGAGGTTTTAATGGAGATAAATATTAGGTGCAGGTGTTCTTTATCATCTAACTGATCTTTAAGAAGTCATTCAAACCCTCCTTGACAGGTGGAAACCTCCAAACAAGGTGAATATCCAATAATTGTATGAATTGTAGCGCACTTGTGTTTTAATTTTATCTTTCAAATTCCAAAATGGTTCAGGCTGATTTTTAGTCATCAGGTCAATGCCATAATCATGCTCCTCCACAAAAAAATTCATAAAACCCACATCACCATTTCGGATTTATGATAAAATCTTTAGAAGAAGCTGCTACAGGAAATGAGTTTGCAGTGCCTGAAAGTGGTGCTGCGAACTTTCTTGTAGGTGTTGTTTTCAACATTTATCCCAAACGACAAATTGGGTCAGGATGAATTTTTTTCAGCAAGTCAACAAGGCTAGTTTTATTCTCCACACCAATTTTGGGAAAAACCCAGTTCACATTTTTCTAGATATTATGAAAATGAGAGTGTGTTGCAAATTGTTCCAGTTTTAATTAGTTTGTAGCTCCTTCAATAGGATGTGCTATGAACTTTCTTGTAGGTGTCATTTTTTCCCTCTGATCACTGTAACTTATGCCAAAACATGCAAGAATCTTATGATCCTTTGCCAACATCTCCTACAACATCTGAGCCAAGAAGAATGCCCTCCAAGAGAAATAATAACCACAATTATAAGCATCATAAGAAAAAAATGTTTCTTAGGGTTTTGTTGGAAGTAATGTTTCTACTAGAATAGTATTTGCAAAGTTTATGAAGTAACTTGATGCTAGAATCATGGATGAAATGATGATGAAAAAGTTGAATGAAGTCTTGAATAGCCATATTTCAAAGCAACTATGCAAAACAGAGAGTTTGCATCACTAGTTCGATTTGCAACAGATGGGTTTGTAGCAGATTTTTACATCAGAAGACCTGGCATCAAATCCCACTCCTTAGTGCAAAAAACCCATCTTGTCAGCACCTTAAAACTTCCACCATTGACCTGTTTAAAAACTTTACATCGCCAGTTTGCAACGTTTTTCAAAAATGGTAATGAAAGCCACAATGGTGAACCTTGGGAGATCTATGATGATACAATGGAACTGCAAGCTAAAAAATACACCATTAGATACCATTTAGAAATCATAATCATAAAAGATTCGACACATGCCCTATTTGGAGTGTTGCGAACTTCCAGGAGAGTTTGCAGCGCATCTAATTTATGAATTGACAAGACAGTTTAGGTGGTTGGATGAATGTCTAAGACCCTTTGGACACTTGTTTGGATGACAACATTTGATGGTGACCTTTAGATAGCTATATGTGACCTTCACTTTCCCTCTTGTGAAAATGATGAAAACCACCCTTATAACACTAAGACTTGACAATGTATTTTGATCATCTCTAGACCCAAGGTTAAAATCAAGCACCTTGATTTATTAACATGAAAAATAACTCAAAAACCTTTAACACCTTAACCCTATGACTCAGACCAACAAGCTTAAACAAATGACTCATATAAGAAGGACTGATAAAATGACTAACAAAAACCAATGGTGTCCTTCAGTACATATCATGTGCTAACATTGACTCCATAGGGGACGGAGACCTCCCTGTGAGGCTCCAAGAACCTCTGTAGTTATAGTGCCCTTTATCCATGGGATATGGAGTCATTATTTTTTATCTACTACAAAACAAAAACTGAAAACCACATGCTCATGGTTTGAGCTTATTTATATACATAAGCCTACTCTAACCAGTTCTCCAATCTTCTCAAGTAAAAGAAAATTTCCATAGCAGCCATGAAAGTAGCTTCATGAATGATAGAATCTCATCTTTGCAACTGGTAAATAAATAATAGCATAGGCATATTAGTGGCCATAGAAAATTCTTTTGAAAATCATACTTACTTTCAAATGCTAGTGGTGTGATAAAGACTGAAAACTTCAAAAATTTTGAAAAATAGGACTCCAACACAATTGTTGTTGGGTCTTCAAAACCAAGATCAAAAACATATTGATCCAGAAGAGATGGCTACCACTGCATGAATTCTCTTTTGTTGAGAAAAAGGTGACCTCTTTGTTCCTTTAACAACAACTCTTGGGCATAACTCATTTCATGACAATCAGGAGGAACAAAATTGCTTTGATCATGTAATAAAAACCCATGACCAAAGCTTGAAAACATATAATCCCAGATGTCATCATAACCAAACAAGGGTTGTTGATTTTCAATATAAATCGTATGATGCTTTGGAGCATTAACTTCTTCTTCAACAGAATGATCACATGGAAATTGCATCGTAGGAGTTAAAAAACTATTACTATGATCAACTGAAGTATATAATCATGTATACAATCATCCTCTACAAAATTGTTAAGTTGATTTAAATAATGATTACAATCATAGTTTATTTCCCTATCGACAGAAAAATATGAAAATGATGTAGAAGATTGTCCCAAATGTATTTTTTGTTCATAATCATCCTCATGTTCTTTTGAATGCAATTGTTCATCACAAACTTGATCTCGAAGTTTATCATAAGCCTGGATGTTGTCCTCAATTTCTTCAGCATCCTCAAACAATTGTGCTAATGATGAAGATTTACTTTCTCTCATAAAAAGGACAAGATTAGGGTATTAAGCTTCTAAATAGTACATCATGGCAGCAGTTTCAGAAGGTTGGATCTCCAAAGGCATATTGCAAACAAAACTATAAAACCTCTTATTGAATATAGCAATAACTTCATCCTTCTCTCTCCTCAAAGCATGAAACTTACTTAAGTATTGGTCAAAGGATTTTTTCTCTCCCCAATATCTTAAAAATGCACCATATAACTCAGCCCATGAATCAATAGAACTAGCCTCCATATTTTTAATCCAAAAAGAATCATCCCCAACAAAAGATTTGGAAAATAACCTTCTGACAACATCCTCATGCATGATTTCCAAATTGTCAATGAAATTTTGAAAAGCTCTCAAATGCTTCTCAGTTGTGATATAACCTTCCCCAATAAAAAGAGGCAGATATTCTAGAAACTTGAGAGGGTAAGGATGAAGAGTAGATGGCAGCTTTAAGGGTTTAAAAATTTTCTCTCTAATTCTTGATTGAACTTCAGTGGGAAGAAAGTGAGATTCAACAGGTTGATTTCAAGTTTCAGCAGAAATGGTAGAAGGTAATAAATCAGTTCTAAAATCTACAAGATGACAAGAATAATCAGGTTCATGGGATATGGATATATGTACATCATCTTCCTCATTGGTTTCATCTAAAGGGATGGGATCAACGTCTACAATGCAAGAAGAATGTAGACTGTCCTTATCCAAAGAGGGATATACAATAGTAGGCTTATGGTCATTCGAATAAACAAAGAAAAGGATAATTCTTCTCACATGTGAAGGAAAGTACAGGAATAAACTAAGGAAAAATAAAATAAGTTCCTGAAAGAAACTTACAACTTGATACCTGGAATGTTTGTGTCTTCCTTTCATCTTTTTCTATCTGATCTCGTTCTTCAGTGGAGTCTTGTGACTAATTTGAATCACCAGCAAGTTCTTCAAATGTGTGGAGTCGCCATGGTGAAAAATTGCAGCCGGTTTTTTCATCAACGCTTGTTCACCATCAAGTGTTGGTCATAGTCTTTGTCGTATATCCCAGGGAAAATATCTTCGTGTCTTCGTTCTCCGACAACGGCGCCAAAAATGTTAGCACTAGGAGTTTCTCTTAGACTGCTAAAGATAAATCCTAATACCCACTAATAGATTCCATAATTTGGTAAAAATTTTGTAGAAGTTAAGCTCAAGTGAAACAAATATTCAGGAATTATATTTAAATATCAGCACAAAATCTCCACAAGATATACACCAACAAGAAAGGCTTGAATAACTCCAGAACAATGTTTTTGAAACATAAATGAAAGGTGGAAGACTAAATAAACCTATAATACATGCATCAGATCATAGCAGGAAATTCTAAGACACATATAGAAGAAATTCTCATCAAAAGGAACCTCCTAAATAATGAGAAATAAAGCTCTAATATCACTTGCACCAGTAGATAACAACAAATCCTTTACTGCAACATTTGAACAAGTAATGGAGATGAATCATTCACCAATAATCCACAACAAAGAAAGATTGAATATAGAATATGGTAATAAGAAAAGAAATTGATCTTTGATTAACCAAGAGTCTTAAATATGATATATATAGTCATGGAGACTTTACACAGTTGGCTTCAAAAATAGTATAAGTTCCCTTATCTAGAGTCACTTGAACCCCTGTCTTGATTCCTCTCACCCATTAAATAGAAAATAACATCCAAAATATTCTTAGGAGGTCGAAGCCCATCTCTTTCATTGGATTATGGGCCTTGGAGATAGGTGGCAACAGTCAAAGAGACAAAACTCCAACAAACTGCTAAATTTTAGGAAGTTGTTGGAAGTCATTAATAAATTTGTTGCCAACTCACTACATGAGGTTTTAATGGAGCTAAATATTAGGTGCAAGTGTTCTTTAGAATCGAACTGATCTTTGAGAATTCATTCGAACCCTCCTTGATAGGTGGCAACCTCCAAACAAGGCGAATATCCAATAACGATCTGAATTGTTGCACCAGTTTGCAGCGCACTAGTGTTTTAATTTTATCTTTCAAATGCCAAAATGGGTCAAGCTGATTTTTGGTCATCATGTCAATGCAATAATCATGCTCCTCCAAAAAAAAATCAGAAAATCCCACATCACCATTTTAGATTTATGACAAAATCTTTAGAATAAGCTGTTACAGGAAATGAGTTTGCAGCGCTTGACAGTGGCACTGCGAAATTTCATGTAGGTGGTGTTTTCAATATTTCTCCCAAACGACGAACTAGGTCATGTTGAATTTTGGTCAGAAAGTCAACAATGCTATGTTGCTTCTCCACACTAATTTTGAGAAAAATCAAGTTCGCATTTTTCTAAATATTATGAAAATGAAAGTGCGTTGCAAATTGTTCCATTTTTAATTAGTTTGTAGCGCCTTCAACAGGATGCGTTGCGAACTTTATTGTAGGTGTAATTTTTTTCCTCTGATTACTGCATATTATGCCAAAACATGCAAGAAGCTTCTGAACCCTTTCCAACATCTCCTACAACCTCTAAGCCAAGAAGAATGTCCTCCAAGAGAAAAAAACAACCACAATTATAAGCATCATAAGACAAAAATGTTTCTTAGGGTTTTGTTGCAAGGAAGGTTTCTTTTAGAACAATATTTGCAAAGGTTATGAAGTAACTTGAAGCTAGAATCATGGATGAAATGATGATGACAAGGTTGAATGAAGTCTTGAATAGCCATATTTCAAAGCAACTGTGCAAAACAGAGAGTTTGCAACACTAGTTCGATTTGCAGCGGATGGGTTTGTAGCAGAGTTTTACATCAAAAGACCTGGCATCAAATCCCAGTCCTTGGTGCAAAAAACCCAGCTTGTCATCACCTTAAAAATTCCACCATTGACCTATTTAGAAATTTTTTCGCGCCAGTTTGTAGTGATTTTCACAAATGGTAATGAAAAGCCACAATGGTGAAACCTCAAAAATATATGATGATACAATGGAACTGAAAGCTAAAAAAACACCATTAGATACCCTTTAGAAATCATAATCATAAAATATTTGACACATGCCCTATTTGGAGTGTTGCAAACTTCTAGAAGAGTCAGAAACGCATTTGATTTATGAATTGACAAGACACTTTAGGTGGTTGGATGAATGTATAAGACCCTTAGGACACTTGTTTGGATGAGAACATTTGATGGTGACCTTTAGATAGCTAGATGTGATATTCACTTTCCCTCATGTGAAAATGATGACAACCACCCTTATAACACTAAGACTTTAAAATGTATTTTGATCAGCTCTAGACCCAAGGTTAAAATCAAGCACCTTGATTTATTAACATGAAAAATAACTCAAAAACCTTTAACAACTTAACCCTATGACTCATACCTACAACCTTAAGCAAATGACGCATATAAGAAGGACTAGTCACATGACTGACAAAAACCAATGGTGTGCTTCAATACATATCATGTTCTAACACCATCAACTCAACAAGTCCTCCATATTTCACCTTTATGTCATCCATGGAGAATAGATCCATACCATGTATGTACGAAGGAGCAATGTAATAAATCCTCTCATTGACACAGAAGTCAGTGTCCAACTGAGGAAGTTCATTGGGTACCCATGGTCTCAGTAAATGTTTGTACCTCAAAGGAACCTCGATGTCACCTATGCTCTCATCTTCATAAGAACATAAACCCTCTTTAGCAAGAAATAATTTCATGCACCTACGGAATTTTCTTCTGACCTTTTCACCTATAGGATCTCGCCCTATTAGATGTGTTGGACACCGTAACACTTTCCCCCCTCCCTCTATAAATTCCCTCGCTCGAGGATGATAGGTATGATAGGTACATGTTTGGTTGTACCTACACTCCATCGAATGA
>JASDQU011246864.1:5920-20466 GCA_032191745.1 Picea mariana | reverse complement strand
AAACCCTCTTTTTACCTTTGTTCTTTCCCATTCTTTCCATGGAGGAGCATAGGCATAGTCTCAGCATTCTCCACAGCTACAGAGACTCGACATTGCTAGAACGAGAGAGATTTTGAATTATAGTGTTTCGACTATAGAGTACCTCCAGGTTCATTTATTTTTTTGTTTAATGGCTTTTATCATTTAAACCCGGCTCATCAATGTTCTGTTTAGATTGGTTAATAGAGTTATTTCTCCTTTACTCAGACTTGATAGTCGATTTCATGGATTATACAGTCATCGCCACTCATGGAAGAGGAAGAATGTTTTCTTCATCCCGGAGTTACCCCGCCTCTACCCAAAGAGTTAAACCCTCTTGTGGGTGAGTATTGCATGGTAAGTTTATCGATAGCTAGTTGTTGTTCATTACCATATTACCTGTGTTGGCTTCATATGTCAAGTTATTGTATCTAGATTGGAATTATTGTTTATTTGCTTAAAAGAATTGCTTAACACGATTTCTTTTATGCAGGGAGAAAATAGGTTTCTATTGGGATAAGAACCCTTGATCCAAATACTGTGTTATATATATTCAGGACATGCACTAGGTAATCAGTTTGTTTTGCAAAGAAAAAATTGGGGTTTCTTTTTAAGTATTGAGGTTTCTTTATACAGTCTGAGTGGGCCTAATGGTTAAGAACATGTGTTTCCTCTTAAAAAATTACAGGTTCAAATCCTATTCTCTGATTTTCTCTGAAATCTCTTATTCCTATTTTCCATTATCATGCTCTTTCTGTACAACTATACATTTAATGATATATTTATGTAAATTATTGAACTCCCCTAATTTTTTTTATATCTTTAGAGTTTAGAGTGAATTAACAATAACCCATTAGGGTTTTGGGTTTCTATTTTTGGATTTCTTTTATTGTTATTTCTGTAAATAAATAAATGCAAGGTTACAGTCTTTCATTAGTTTCTTGTATCCATAATGTTGTTAAAAAATTCATATATCCATGTAGATATATAGATAATCTAAAATGAATTCTCACTCACAAATCTTTTCATAGAAAATATAGATAAGTATAATAAATGTTATTTCAAGAAAAAACTAAAATACTTGAAGGCCATTGTATATTTTATTTTCATTCTATATACAAAATATTATATTCTAGTAACCTTCAATTCCAATTTTATCAGTATTTTAATGAAAGAAATTCACATTGGTTTAATAAAAAATATTACTTATATTTATATATAGAAATATTAAATGAAAAGTAATTTTCTATTATTTTTCTTATTTAAACAAGTACACTAGTTAACCCTTATTACAGCTATTAATAACTGGTAAAAGTAAAGAATAATAGTTAAGAAAACATATTTGAACTAAAATATTGATGGAGAAAAATTGAGAAGAGATCCCAACTCCTCCCAACCATAGACAAAATCTAAATTCTTTATTCCATAAAATTTCAATAACTTTTTTCAAGTAATTTCCAGAAGTTGATTCTTTCTCAGAACCATCAATCTAATCTCTGGGAAAGTACTCAAAAACATCCTTCCTACGCCATACTTGTCTTTCTCATTGTCTACCCCAAAAGAAGAAGAAACTTCCTAGGTCTTTTTCTTTTTCAAGTTAGCCTCCTCCCTAACTTTTGGGAGTCTTAGCCTAACTTCTTGCTAGCTTGTTCCCTAACCTCCCACACTCTTGGGAATAGGTTTACACTTGTCCTCATGGACAACATTAACTTTTACCCTTGTGTTTTTTATCATTTTTTTTACTTTTACCATGGAATAAAGAATTTCTCTTATTATAGATGGGTTCTCTCATCAATTTGTCTCAAGTATTTTTTTTTGTTTTTTAAATGAAATTGAAATGATATTTACAAAAAATGTTTCTCATCATCAAATGTTTATCAAAAATTTTAACTTTGAGATGACCATAATCATATAACTCCATTAACTCCAATTATTCAAAATTATTCAAATATTTAAATTGGAGTGATGTCACATCTTTCCCCCCTTGAACTGAACATCATCCTCGGTGTTCTGACCAAGTATCTAAACCTTGGAATAGAAATGGATAATATTTCCTCATAGCCTCTTCCATTTCGTAAGTGGCCTCCTCAGGGGTAAAGTGTTTCCATTCCATTTTAATGTAGGCGATGGCTTTGCTCCACAATTGAGGTTCCTTCCAGTCTAGTATGTGTCATGGTTCCACATGGAACTCGCCTTCTAGTTTCACCTATAGCACATTCCAATTTACAACATGATTTATATCACCCACATATTTCTTTAACAATGAAACATGAAATACATTATGTATTTTTAGGTTGAATGGTAGTGCAATCTGGTAGGCTGCCAGTCATACTTTGACCAACACTTCAAAAGGTATGCAATATCGTGCTGATAACTTAGAGCTCTTTCCAAGTTTGAATGAATTATTTCTAGGTTTTACTTTTATGTATACATGGTCTCCAACATTAAACTCTATGTGTGTACTTTCTAAATATGCATAGATTTTATTCTTGTCGTGTGCACTTTTCAAATTATGTTTTTCTTTCTGAACTATTGTTTCCATTTCTTTTAACATATCGGTCCTAAAATGATCATGTCAATGGGATTATCCCAATTCACCGGTGCTCTACACCTCCTACCATATAATACTTAGAAATTACTCATCTTTAGAGATTAGTAATAACCATTGTTGTATGCGAATTCAACCTGATGAAGATAATATCCCCATTTTGTTGGACAATCCATAACATGCATTCACAACATATCCTCAACAATACGGTTAGTCATTTTGGTTTAACCATCAGTTTTAGGATGGTAAGTAGTGCTAAAATTTAGTTGTGTATCCATTCCGCTAAACAAAGTCTTCCAAAAATTGGAAGTAAATTTTGGATCCCCGTCAGAAATAATTGTTTTAGGTAAACTGTGCATCCTGAAAATTTCCTTCATAAAAATCCCCACAATATTTATAGCCTTGTAAGTATATTTTACCGAAATAAAGTGTGTCGCCTTTGTAAGTTTTTCAAAAACAACTATAATAGAATCATTTTTCTTCTTAGTTACAGTTATTTTGGTGATGAAATCCATATCGATCACTTCCCATTTCCACTCAGGAATGGGTATAGGTTGTAATAATCTAGTTGGGTGTTGGTGCTCAGCCTTAACCTGTTGGAACTCTAGACACCTAACAAGGTATTCAACTATTTGTGTCTTCATTTTAGGCCAAAATTCTTCTTTGTTTAAAGATGTTATTATCTTTTGATATCCAGGATGACCCAAATATGGTTTCTTGTGGACTTCTCCTAGTATTGTTTTTTTCAGTTCTGCATTGTTTAGTACATAAAATATGTTCTTATATAAGATTAAGACTTCTGGGTTGCAAATAAAATTTGACTCTTTGTTAGTTAAAGGATCATTTTGAAAATTTTCATGAATTTTTCTGTATTCCTCATTTTTTCCTGCTGTTATTTCAATTTTTTTGTTTTAAATCATACTCAATAGTGTTGTTGAAAATTGTATTTAACTTCCTACTCAGTGCATATGCTACCTTGTTTTCCTTCCCTTTAATGTTTTCTATATCAAAATCTAACTTGCTTAGGAAAACCAAGCATACATCATGTCTTGGAGACTAACATTGTGTGTTTTTAATAAAAACTTATTTCCTAACAGATAATGTCGCCAAATTTTTAGAGCATGTACAATAGCGATAAATTATAGATCATGCCATGCATAATTTTATTCATGAGACTTTAGCCTTCTTGATTCATATACAATCACATATCCATCTTGTATTAACATTGCTCCTAAACCTTCCTTTGAGGCATCCGTACATAATAAAATATCTTTGTGTGGATATTCTACATTTAAGATATGTGCGGTGGTTAACAATTGTTTTAATTTCTCAAAACTTTCTTGACACTTTTCAGTCCACTTACACCTAGTTTCCTTTTTCTGTAAAAAAGTAATTGGGTAAGACAATTTTGAAAACCCTTCAATAAACCTCTGGTAATAACCCACAATTCCCATAAAATATGAGATATTTGAAACATACTTCGGAACTAGAAAATATAAAATGGATTTGACCTTTTCAGGGTCAACAAAATTCCTTCTCTAGAGATCAAATGTCCTAAATATTGCACCTTACTTTCATAAAAATCACATTTACTATTATTTGCATATAGTTGATGTTCCCTTAAGGTGCACAACTAAATTTAGATGTTCTTTGTGGTCTTCCCTTGTCTTAGAATAGATTAATATATCATATATAAACACTATCACAAACTTATCCAAGTATTTTCTAAGCACATTGTTCATAAGACACATAAATGTCGCAGGAGAATTTGTTAAGTAAAAGGGTACCTCTACAAATTCATAGTGTCCATACCTGTTTCTAGAACAAGTCTTATGAATTTCTTCATCTTTAATATTAACCTTATGGTACCATGAACTTATATCTATCTTTGAAAAGATTTTTGCTTCCTTGACCTGATCAAGAAAGTAATCAATACGAGGTAAATGATACTTATTATTGATTGTCATTTTGTTCAATTTTCATCCTTCTTTTTCATGAATAAGACCGGTGCTCCCCATGGAGGCACACTTGGTATAATGTACTATTTATCCAATAGATCTTGAAGCTACATTTTTAATTGAGTCAATTTAGGAACACTAATTCTATAAGGCGCTTTAGATATTGGTGATGATCTAGGTACTAGATCTATTGTAAAATCTATGTCCCTCCTAGGAGGTAGTCCTGTAATTTCTTCTGGAAATACGTCCTGCAAACTTACAAAATATATGATCGTTAGTCACCAGACTATCAAGCATATTGCTATGACTCTCATTTATATGCACAACATACACTTCACAACCTTTCCTTGCATTTCCTTTCAATTGTAAAGACAAATTTCCTTACCGATACACCGCGAGGTATTCCCTTAATGGTTTTATTTTTCCCAAGTTCATCTAAACAATCAAAGTTTTATTTTTACAGTTCACAATACTTGTATGTTTTTCAATACGATCCATTCCTAGGAGTAAGTCATAGGATCCAAAAGGTAATATATTCAAGTCCACGCTAGTTTCTATTCCATTCATAATTATTATGCATTCCTTGACCAAATCAACTACCTTTCATTTTGTACTAGTAGCTAGTTGTACTAGCCAATACTTACTATGTTTTACTTTATTCAATTTACAATCTTCAACAATAATAGGGGAAACATAGGTTAAACTTGAACTAGGGTCAATTAAGATAAATACATATTTTTGGTTAATCATACCTTCAATTTCTTCCATGACAAACTAATGATGAGTCTATAAATTCTCCAAGGCTACATTAATATTGTGCTTATATTGTTCTATGTCATTAATTGTTACTTCTTCCTGAATATTATGCACCTTCAAGTTTCTATTCTTATTCAAAAGGAAATATCTATATAAATGAGGCTCTTTGCAACCCCAACACTGCAATGGTGGTCTGACTGGTTTATTCATTGAATCAATCGGTTGACTACTGTTCTAAGTTGATACACTTTTTTGTTGACCACTAAACCTGTTTCGATTAACTGGTGCACTATGAGATGAATGACGTGGGTACTTACATTGTTTCTTTCTAAGATAAAACTTGTTATTTTTGTTCTTACCTTGCCATGTTATTGTATTTTTAGACCTCTGTTTAAACTGAGTATAACACAATTTGGAAAGTCTTGTCACCTCGTCCATCATCTTAGGATTAAGGAAATCAATTTTATCCTTATAAGCTTGAGGCCAACAACTCATAAACAATTGTATCTTTGCTTTCTCCTCTCTAAGGTAAGGTATGTACCTCATCAGATTTACAAACTTGGTAACAAAATATTTGATGGTTATTTTTCCTAGTTTAAGGTCATGAAATTCCTTATCCTTTTCATCAAAATATCTTTTGGTTAAATATTTATGTTTGAAGTACTTTTTGAATATATTCCAAGTAATTTCATTGCTCTTAACTTTATTTAACGCTTTTTTCTCCTTCCGCGAGATAACAACTTTTCCATTCAATTGATACACAACCAATCTAGTGCTTAAGTTCCCTGAGTAATTATAGATATGGAAATATTTTCCCATGTTTATGAGCCAATATTATGTTAGAAATAAAGAGATGTTCTCCTTTTTCCATAGACAATATAGCAATATTGTCACCCAACCATAGGCACAAAGGCCACCCCTAAACACCTTAACCTTGACAAACAAAATAATTTTGGAAGCAGACCAAGGTAGGGTACCTTTCTCCTAGGCTAGCACGCCAACAAAGAATAAACAAATACCCAATATAAATTCAAAACCATAACCAAGAGAAATTCTAACCAATATCCAAAATCCCAATTGCAGCAGTTGCATCTATACTCCCTCTCCAAACTTGCGCACCACTAGTCTTATGCAGTTGTGAGTGAATGAGTTTCAAATGAGCTATAACGCCCTCTATTTATACTGCTCTATCTCACTTGATTGTGCCCACTTCTCTTTCTGGAGGTTAATAACTCAATATTAAATATTCTCTTGAGTCAACTTGTCTTCTAGGGTTATTATTGAATGTTTTAGGGTTTCTCTTACTTCCCAAAATATTATAGTCTTGTCAAAGGTTACACGTGGAGGTTAATACTTTTCACAGCTACCATAATACCAACACTCCCTCCTAGCTAGGGAGGTATTAAAGGTAATGGTATGGAGCACAAAAAGACCATTCAACTAGTATCATCATCATAGCCACATAGACTATCTTATGATCACATAGATCAACTCACAAGAAATATCATCATTATCAGTATCATCTGATAGAATCAAATGCATCATCTCTCGAAGCCATACTACATTTGAGTAATATGGCATGATGTTGAATAAGTCACTCACTCTACAAAGTGATACAAGGACCATTCTTCTAATATGGACATACGTCCTAGAAGAATGATTGTTCCAACATATGTTGAAAGTTATGCCATGGGATATAGAAACCATTCATATAGGAATGTGAGTCTCAGACTATTTTCTAATTGGGTCATATGTACCATAGAGATCCATATATTCCTATATGCCTTAGAAAATATCAATCCTGAACCATTTTCCTAATTGGGAAAAAATATTTTCCTTAGGAAAATATTAGTCCATGATACGTCAACAAACTGTGAACCTGCACCATTCTCCATTGAGAGAATATATGTTCACCAACAATATGTTCTATATGGACCATTGTCCAGCCGGAGAATGTCTTTCCACCAACACATTGACTATCCATCTAGATGGAAATCAACTCCAACACTAGTGGTAGTCTCCATGGCACTCAGATAATAGCATATTGTTGTTATAATTCCATCCAATAGAAAAAAACTATGTCCATCCATAGTCATATACAAATACTATCTAGTAGTACACAACCACTCCTAGTAGCACACAACTACTAACCAGTGGCACATAGTCACTACCAGTGGATCACATCCACTGCAATAGCATACAAATATTGTCTATAGACATACAATCTCCACAACAATCATGTATCATCTGATAACGACCTACATAAACAATATCATGATACAAAATGAGTCATCTGGGCCATTCTTCCACTCACAACTGTGAGATCTGGAAGAGCATCTTCCCTCAAAAAGTAAAACATCATCCATGGGATATATGGACTATTCTTCCCAAGCATAGAAGAATAATTGTCCTTGATTTCTGAGCCTGGACTATTCACCTAACTGGGCCATTCCTTCGGTACTAATTATAGTGAAACTTGGAGAGAATGAGTCTTCCCTAGGTAATGCTTGTCCATGCTTTTTGAACCTGGACCATTCACCTAACTAGGCCATTCCTCCGACACTAATCACAGTATAACCTCAAGAGAATGAGTATGCCCTAGAGAATGACTATCTAGACCATTTCCTGTGGAAATGATTGTCCTCTATCTAGACCATTTCCTGTGGAAATGATTGTCCTTCACCAACCTCCAAAATGGACCATTCTTCGAAACTACTCACAACTATGAACTTCGAAAGAATGATTGCCTGATGAGGTGGACCATTCTACTTGACCACTACTCAGATTGACTTCCAAGAAGAATCAATGTTCTAGACCATTCCCCCACACTAGAAACAAGGGGAATCATTATTTTTGGTACATAAAAAATCTATCTAACCATTTTTATTACGAAAACAAATGTCCGATCTGGACAATTTTCCAAACTAGAAAATGATTGTCCGTCAGAAATCTCGAACCACTTTCCAGACTGGAAAGGAACTGCCCAACCTTGACCATTTTACAAACTGGAAAATGACTTTCCATAAATCAATAACATATCGGTGCTCCCTCCCAACCTGGGAGTAATCACTTCCTTTTTCAATAAGGAAGTCGTCTCCATGAGATGCATCTTGTCCCTTAAGTATGAAAACTTTTCATATTCAACAGAGACTTTACCGGAATCTCTTCTATCTTCTCATCTATGGATATATACTAGAGAACCACTTCTCCCCTATGGACATTATCACAGAGAATATTATTCTTGATCTCAATGTGCCTCGACCTGTCATGGAACACCAAGTTCTTTAAAATATTCACATAGCTCTAATCATCAGAATATATCACAGTCAAATTTAGCACCTGATCAGACAGTTCAAAAACCAACTTATAGATCCACACTAGTTCTGTACAAGCATCGCAAGCTGCAATATATACTGCTTATGTAGTGTTGAGTGAAAAAAAAAATTGTTTCATGCTATCCTATGACATCATGGAAAAGCTCAAACTGAAACATATCCAAGCATCACTTCTTCTATCATCTGCACTCCATGCCCAATATGAATCGCTAAATCCATGCAGGTGTATATCATAACTTAAAAATCCCAAGAAAAAAATATCCAGCTGAGTATTCTCCAAATGCATTAACGAGCCAATCAATTGTCGATACAGATATGGGTCTAATGGATTAGATTCTCTCAACTTCTCTAGATCTTCCATCATGGGATTTTTCCATGGATTTTCAATCCATCATCATGGACTTTTGAAGAACCATTTCAATATACTTCCTTTGTTATATGAAGTTTTCACCATGCTTATATTGTACATGAGAGGCTCTACACCAAGTTTTCTTGAATCCATACAAGGTCTTATTCCATCTGCATACAAGGGTCTCTTTTTGGTATACCTCAAAACTTTGAGGTTTCTCTACCTATGATTCTTCTTCAATTACTATGTTGGGAAGAAAAGTCTTTATATTCATCTGATGTAAACTCCAACCCATGGATAGAACATGAGATATAATGGATCAAGTATAGGTATATCTAGTTACTATAACAAGTTGTCATCGTAGTCTTCTCCTTCCTACTAGGAGAACCCTCTATCCCTAAGGCTCACCTTGTATCTATCAATGCTTAAGTATTTTTCACAATTTCTCACATACATTGTTCTTCATCATAGCTTCTTCCATTCCTTCTGCTTGACTGCTTCTAGTGGGTTCAAACTGGTTCAATTGATTGTTCTGACTTTTCTTTCTTTCTTGGAATCTTCATGTTCTTCCTCATGTTTTTCTTCAATGTTGGAGTCCATGGAATCTTCTATAGATTACATTCCATTCTTTCCTGAAGGCTCCAAAATTTTGTCATAGGAACATAAATGTAGATGGAAAACCAAGGATATTCAAGGATTGTTTTCGAAGAATACTTCTTCTAGAGTCAAATTGATAACATGCTGCTTATCATGGTTGCTACTTCCAATGAAGAACATGGATAGATACTTCATATTCTTTACGGATTCTTATTCAAGGGATCATATCATTGGGGATTAGCTCCCTCCTATTCTCGGCTTCATGCCTGAATGAGAAATATGAATTCTCTTCTTTTGGAATTCTATTATCAACTCCCTCCATCTTGAGAGTGTCCATGCTTTAGTCATTTGCATCTCTCTTTGGTTTCTACAAAGTGTTACAAGCATGTTCTCGTTTCCTTTTGATTTCCAAATTCCTTCGAGTTTGAATCCTCTGAGTCTCTTTAAGTTTGTTTCTATCTATTCTAATTGCTTCCCATCTAGCAATTGTTTCATCCTTATAAACTTCTTCTATGATAGCTTCTGCAAGGATTGTTCATCAAACATGTTTCACAAGGGTACCTTCCCAGAACAAGAAAAATAAGAGAAAACAAGAAATATCTATCTAGAGGAGATGTTAGTTTAATTTGCGAACAAGTACAATAAGCATATATATGAATAATATTCATGTGGAGTGGATTATTCATTGCACTTAGCAATAATATAATCTTTCAAAGACTTCTTTCACAATTTGTAATGTAGAAATTATCACCCTTGATATAGACAAATTTAAAGCTTAACAATTTAATCAAACTTGGAACCTAAAGCCTCAACTGTTATGGAGGGTGCACTTGTTCCTCTGAATGCACTAAATCCAAGATTACAACTCATACAAGGTATCTAATACTTTTCCTACAAACACACTCATGTCTTGATAGATGATATAACTTGGATAGCATATACAAGTGCATACCTTTGAATTATTGTAGCATCATCCAGCTTGTCTTCCAATCTGAAACTAGATACCATCTTGATAAGAAGAGATTAGATTCAATGATTAAAACAAGCTAGAAACTCGAAAATTTCAACTTTGACCACAAAATCAATTTGACCAAAAGTCAACCTTTGACTTTGACCAAAAATTCAAACCTGACATTTTTGCTAGATGAGGATAACAAGAGGTACGCTAGGCTAGGGTGCACTATGATATCAAGGAATTAGGTCAAATTATTGATCATAAGCATCGAAACACAAGTGTTAGTGATCCAGATTTAGGAGCGGAACAAATTGATTAATAGACTGAATACAATAAACACAGAGATATGGAGAATAACAAAAATATCTAGTGAACAATATCTTCTATTAAATAATGAAATAGGTTGAAACTTTAAAACTGCAGAACTGAAAAATTTCTTGAATGGTGGCATTTATCTCTAAGAAGAGATGTGGATGCTACGCACATTCATCTGAGAAGAATGGATTACAAAGAGGCTCCAGAGAAATTTTTGATATTACTCATGAATTCCAAAACCTTATACATCCAAAAACCTAACCCTAGAAGGTGAAACGCCAAAATTCATGTGGGTCCTATGGGTAAGTTGGTGTAATTTGGTACCTCAACTTCCTAGGGTTGTAAATTTTGCATACAACCTCCGTTTTAGGCGCGTGATATCCTGTTGGAAATGTATTTCAAAGAAATACACATTTCACCATCAAAATCTAACTTCATCTATAGTTTGATTATGGAGAGAAAAAAAAACTATGTTTAGGGCCCCAAAATGTCCCCGGAAGTACAAAAAGAAGTGCTGACATGAAAACATACAAAATAAGCTAGTTGAATTAGGTGAGAGGCCACCCATATTGACCTGGAGGATTTGTGGAGCTTCGGACAACTTCGGAAGTGTAGAACCCACAATTAGAAAGAAGTAGAGAAGAACATGTTGAACAAAAACAGACATGAGGAGCCAGTTGGAATAGGTGGGTGGCTACCAATATCCACCTGGATCAATCATCCCCCCTTAGGAATAAATGGTCTCCATTTTGTTGAGTTCCCCCATCAGGTGAGGAAACGTCTGTTGTATTTGGCCCTGGGTGATCCACTTTACTTGGTGTAGGATTTTCCCTACCTTGACAATCTAATAAGGATGGATCCACTGCTAGCGAGAACCCTTGACCTGTGTTTCCACTATCTGATCAATGGATGCTTGTTCCATGCAGTCAAGGTTGAGCTCTGTTGGCGTCAACTATTCTGCGAGCTCAAAAGTTTCCAATAATGGTGGAAAATATGGCCGAAGGAGGTCCACATTGAATAATGGATGTATACCAAGGAAGGGTGGAATGTGGAGCTCAAAAGCATTGCTACCCATAGCCTTGGGATATTGTAAGTCCCATAACAAAGTGAGAGAAGCTTCTGATGGGGTCCGGTGAGGTGCTCCTTCTACAGATTTAACTAGACTTTGTCACCAACCTGAAATTGGTGTGGTACCCTGTGTTGATCATGGCATTGTTTGTACTTATCATTGGATTTCTTCAAAATCTCCTTGACCTATTGGTGGATGTGTTGAATGCTCTCAATGAATTTGGTGGATTTTTCGATCACAAACTGATCAGGGGAATAGTTTATCTATGCGGTGGAAAGAGGGAGTGCAACATCAATGGGTCCCAAGGGTTGGAATCCTAGACCCACCTAAAATGGGTTATGGCTGGTGGAACTATGTAGAGACATGTTGTAACTGTGTTGGACATATGGGAAACTCTCATCCCATGTACATGGATGTTTAGAATTGTACATGCACAATATGTGCATAATCATCTGATTGACGATCTCTTTTTGGCCATCGGTTTGGGGGTGGAAAGCAGTGGATTTTTTGAGCTTGGTGTCCAATAGAGACCAAAGACTTGACCAAAACATACTAAGGAACTTGTTGTCTCGATTGGAGATGATGGTCTATGGTATCCCAAAGTGGAACCACAATCATTCGAAGAAAATCTTGGCAGTATCTTCTGCTGTGACATTCTTTTTACAGGATGTGAGGATGACCATCTTTGAAAATCAAATAATGACCACAAGCACGCAGTCATTTCCTTTCTTGGTGGACAACAAGTCAGACATGTAATCCATTGATATGGATTACCAAGGCTTCTCGGGAATAGAAAGAGGGGTATATAAGCCTTTCTTCTTGATGGCTGGCTTGGCAATGGCACAAGAAGTGCAATATATGATATACTTCCTGATGTCCTGTTGAATTTTTGGCCAATAAAAATGTTTCTGAAGAACAACCATAGTTTTCTCTACGCCAAAATGTCCTGCCACTCAATTGTAGTGGGATTCCCAAATCAAATTTGCACACTTGCTTATAGGAACAGAGAGATGGCCTAGGTGGCATAATAGTTTGTCCTGAATGTGAAAATCAGTGATAGATGTACATGTACCCAAGAGATGATATGTGGTGGCGAAGTTTGGATCTTGTTGATAAAGTTGGGGCCACTCAGATGCTTCATGTCCATAGGAATGGAGCATAGTGGTGAGTGTAGCCATAGGGGGACGACTGAAATATTTAGTGACATGATTGGAGATACATGTATTATACTTGATGTTGAGATGAAACTACTATATGTAGGTGGACCAATTCTAATGGCGATCGTTCTGCAATTTCCCCTATGTCTCTATGAACTGCAAAGGCTTGTGATCATTATGTATGATCGTCTCTTTCCCCATAATGTAATGTTTCCATTGACGACAGGCTTGTACAATGGAATACATTTCCTTGTCATAGGTGGGATATTTCTAGACAGTATCAGAGAGTGTCTCACTATGGTATGCCATCGGATGGTCATGTTGAGTGAGAACTACACCCACTTCATAGTTAGACGCATCAATATCAATCTCGAATGGTTGTTGAAAATTAGGAAAGGAGAGTACTGGAGCTGAGCATAAGCGATTTTTTAGATCGTTGAATGCTCGTTTTTGCTCCTTCCCCCACATAAACTTGGTCGTACCACTGCCCTTGGTCACCTGGCTGAGGGCCCATGCAATATGGGAGAATCCCAACATGAACCGTCGATAGAAGTTCTCTAGCCCCAAAAATATCTAAAGCTCAGTCAATGTGGTCGGGGCTGGCCAGTCACGGATGACTTGGATATTAGTTGGATCAACATGTACCCCTTGCTCATCAACAATGTATCCCAAGTATTGGACCATGTTCATGCCAAAAGATCATTTTTCCAAGTTGGCATACAACTTGTGATGTCGCAGAGTGCTCAAAACCTGTTGAATATGTCACATGTGCTCCTCCCACGTTCTGCTGAAGATGAGGATGTCATCCAAATATGCCACCACAAAGTAGTTGGTAAAGGGTCTCAATACATCATCCATCAACCTCATGAAAGTGGTCGGGACATTTTTTAATCCAAAGGGCATGACTAGCCATTCGTAGAGACCTTTTTTAGGCTTTTAGGCTATCTTCCATAAATTAATTGGTTCGATGGGAACCTGGTGGTAGCCATACTTTAGGTCAATATTTCTGAAGAACTTTTCCCCCTTGAGTTGGTCAAGAAGGTCATCAAATGCATGGAAAGGAAATGAAAGGAATGCCAAGAAAAGGCATGGCATGTCAAGGAAAGGCATGGAAAGGAAAGGAAAGAAAATCCATGGAACGAAAAGGCATTTCAAGGAAAGTCATGGTAGGGAACAAAAACACATGGAAAATCATGACAAGGAAAGAAAAGGAATGGAATGTCAAGGCAAGGCATGGAATGTCAAGGCAAAGCATGGAATGTCAAGGCAAGGGAATGCATGTCATAATATGGCATGTCAATGAAAGGAATGTCATGACAAGGCAAGGCATGACAAGGCAAGGCAAGTGAATGCATGGCAAAGAAAACCATGGAAAAACAAGGCATGTAAAGGCATGAAAAAACATGGGAAAACATGGCAAGGAAAGACAAGGCATGTCAAGGCAAGGCATGGTATGTCAAGGTAAGACAATGCATGGAAAGGCATGAGA
>JASDQU011246862.1:0-25612 GCA_032191745.1 Picea mariana | reverse complement strand
TATTCATCTTGATCCAAACCCACACCTATTATTGAGAAAATAGTTTCCAAAAAGATTAAGTTACCAGGCATCTCTGACTTACAGCCTAAGAGAGTTTCATGGAGTGATAACAAATTGGCGTCGTTGCCGGGGAGAGGAGATTGAAGCTCAGCTTCCCTGGGAGACGACAAGATCCAACTTTGATGATAGACAAAGTTTTGACATTCATTGGGTTGTAACCATCTATCTAGTGACTCCATTGGAACGAAGTGGCTCTGAAAAGAGCTCACACCAGGGAAAACCAAGAAGGACCACTGGCAACACCAGTTCCAGACACTGAGAAGATCATCAGAAAGGGAAAACATTTGCAAAGACAAATTTCTGGATCTACAAGAGAATCAAATCCAGGTATTCCAACAGACACTTCTTCTTTCATATCTAAAGAACCTCTTGTTGAATCCCCTGCAGCTAAAACTTATAGTTCTCAGAAAATTGAAATTGTGTCAGAACATTAAAAAAATAATTATAGGATCCCCTCAGCTAAAAGAATCCTCCTCTTCTTCTTTGAATTCCTCACCTACAAAGCCTATAGAGGGTGTCTTCTATACTCATACTAGTCTGCCTGTTCTTGAAGATATCTTACAAGATCTTTCCTCTAAGGGTGAAGAAGGCCTAGCCTTATTTCTCGATCAGTTTTACAGAGCCTCTTATTTCCTGCCCAATTCAGAAAAACTTTCTCAGGGTGAAGTAAGACAACCATTCTATATAGACTCAACTATACCCCCTCAGCCTTCATATTCTGAAGATTCTTCCTCTGCATCAACCCCTAAGATTGTCATGTTTGTCCCTTTGACCAAGATGGAACAAATCTTAGCAAATAGGTATGCCCCACTTGTTTTTCCCAACCCCTTATCTACCATGCCAACTAGAGATTATCAGAAATATATGCCAAAGTTTACTGGATCCGGAGATTATACTGCTGAAGAACATATAGAATATTTTTATGCGTATGCCGAAAACATTAACATTTCAGAAAAAGATGTGTGGACCAAATTTTTTGTGCAAAGTTTGGATGGCTAAGCCAGGAAGTGGTTCAAAGAACTACCAGAAAATTCAATGATAGTTATTGATCAGTTATATGAGGTGTTTTTAAAACATTGGGGAGAAAGAAGAGACCTCCTATATTACATTTATGAGTTCGGAAATCTAAGAAGAGAAAGTGGGGAGTCAATTTCAGACTTCACCAAAAGCTTTAATAAGATGTTCGGCAAGATTCCTGCAAAGATTAAGCCAAGTGATGCATCAACAAATATCACATTTTCTTCTGCTTTTGATCCAGAATTTTGTCTAATACTTAGAGAAAGAAGATCAGCCACACTTTCTTTAATGAAAGTTGTTGTTCTTGAAGTTGAATCAAATATTATGGCATCTCAGAAACTGAAAGGAAAATTTGAGAGGAAAAAGTTTTCTGTCGAAACCCCTTCCTCTTCTAATACAAAAATGGAAAATATGGCTAAGATGTTGGAGAACTTGACATCTGAAATGTAAAAATTGAAGATTCAGAGTCAGCAGCCAGTCAAGACTAAAGAACAAAATGCTTTTGTTCCAAGGAATCCCAATGCATTCCCTTACAGAAGGAATAACCAGCCGGTCCAGATCCTTCAGAGAGACAAGAATGCAGCTGATGATCAAAGAATCAGAACCCCCTTCCAAAATGCAATGCTAGAAGAAGACTAGGAGATACCTCTTGACGAAGTGGAAGAAGCAGATGACATCAATTGTTTTGCGGATGAAAATGATTCCTCCTTTTTGACACAAGTGGATTATGAAGAAGCCAAGATGCATGAGGAAATTTGTGAGGCAAGTACTGAAGAATATTTTTATCAGACCGATGATCAACAAGGTTATAATTTAAGATCTAAAAATGCTTCCCCCAAGCCATTGGTTGCTTCTCCTGGTAAGAAGAAATAATTTTCTACTAAGCAGCATGCTGCCTCTGTAAAGCAAACCTCCATTTCTACAAAACAGCAATAGAATCAATCACAGCCCCAAGCCAAGGAGAAAGTCATTCTCAAAGCCCCTTCTAATGAGGTAAAAACTTCTGACATATCAACATATTCTTTTAATTTCGAATCACAAATTTAGAAATTAAAAATACCTATGCCATTGACCGAACCTGAAGTCCCTTGAACCAAATACCTCTCCATATGCTAATTTTGTAAACTTACAAGATGACAAGCCAACAGTAACTATAATACCTATGGTTGAAGATCGAGATGACTCTTGTCCACCTTTCTATATATCCCTAAATGTTCATGATAAGATCCTTCACAACTGCTTGCTTGATTCAGGAGCATCACATAATCTTATGCCTAAAGCAGTGATGGACGAACTTGGGCTTGAGGTCACCAAACTGTATCATGATCTCTTCTCTTTTGACTCTAGGAAAGTCAGATTCCTTGGCCTTATAAAAGACCTTGTTATAAACCTTTCCCAATTTCCAATGAGAAGCATGGTAATGGATGTTGTGGTTGCTGATATCCCACCCAATTTCAGAATCCTCTTGTCACGTCCATGGAGCAAAAGGTTGGGGGTACCTTGCATATGGATCTTTCGTATGCTACAATCTCGGTGTTTGGAGAAGAGAAAAAGAGACTCTACAGAGAGAATCAACTTGCCTATATCATCAGTGATGAAAAAACTTATGTAAATCATCATATTTATGTTGTAGACATAGACTTTGGCTCATGTATTCTTCAAATAGATGATTCTTAGTCAGCGCCTTTGCAACTTGTAAAGCCCACTGATCAGCAAACTGATGAAAAAGGTGTTTCAGTTTGGACCATGTATTTTGATGGTGCCAGTACCCTGTATTTTGATTTCTCCTTTAGAGGAGGCTATGCATTTGTATTTTAAGCTTGATTTGAAAACTACTAACAATATAGCAGAGTATGAGGCTTTGATATTGGGCTTAAACACAGCCAAGGAGATGGGAATTAAAGGACTAAAGGCGTTTGGAGAAGTGGATCTCATCATACAACAAGTGAACAGTACTTTCCAAGCAAAACATGTCAGATTAAAGGCCTATAGGGATGAGGTATGGAAAATCAAGGATTCCTGTTCCATTTTTGACATTTCTTATATACCCAGAGCTATGAATCAGCTTGTTGATTCCCTTGCTATTTCAGCCAGTTTTTTTATTCCTCCCATGCCTCCCCAACTCAATTATGAAATCCAAGTCAAATATAGACCATATTTTCCTGACAATATTAAATACTGGAAGGTTTTTCAGGATGATGATGAGCTTAATATATTTCTCCAGGTGATAGATGAATTTTATGATATGCATGTCGACTAGAAAAATCAAAATGTAGAGGAATCCCAGAAGCCTAAGCTAAAACAAAAAATCGGTCAGCATAATATTGTTCAACTGCCAAATAATTATATACCTTGGGGTTTGGTACCTCTTGAGAAGATTTTCGATCATAACGATGTTCCCTACCAACCGACTAAGAAGGAACAAGAGCCTGTTGTCCATGAGCACAACATAGGAAGCCAAAGCCAGCCTAAATTCATAAATTTGTTTATTGAATTGAGTGCTGATCAGAAGTCCGAATATTTCAGCATTATGAAAGAATTCTCTAATGTTTTCACTTGGAAATACAGTGATCTGAAAACTTATGACCCTGAGATCATTCTGCATAATATTCCACTCGAAAAGGACACCATCCCTTTCAAACAAAAACTCATACCTATCAGTCCTCTTCTTTTGCCTGTAATTGAAAGAGAAATCAAAAAGCTTCTTGATGCTAAGATCATAATCCCTTTAAGATACTCTAAATGGATTGCAAATATAGTAATAGTGAGAAAGAAAAATGGTGAGGTCAGGTTATGTGTTGAATTTAGAAACCTAAATAGATGCTCAAAGAAAGATAACTATCCCCTACCTAAGATGGAACATTTGCTGCAAAGAATTTGAGGGGCTACTGTTATGTCTTTCCTGGATGGTTTTTTTGGCTACAACCAGATTTCTATCCATCCTAATGACCAAGAGAAGACTACTTTTACTACTTCTTGGGGTACCTTCATGTACACCAAAATGCCATTTGGATTAATGAATGTCAGTGCCACTTTTCAAAGGGCCATGGACATAGATTTTGTGGGTGAGAAGGACAAGGTTGTCCTCATCTATCTTGATGACATCACAGTTTATTCCAGCGGTCATGAAGAGCATCTAAAACATTTAAAAAGAGTATTTCTGAAGTGCAGGCAGTTCGAAATTTCATTAAATCCCAAAAATTCCCATTTTGCTCTCAGAAAAGGCAAGCTCCTAGGCCACATTGTTTCAGCAAAAGGAGTGAAAATTGATCCGGCTCGAGTGGAAGAAATTCAGAGGCTGTCCTTACCAAGGTCAAAAAAGGATATCCAATCTCTACTCGATAAGATTAACTTTGTTGGAAGATTTGTTCCAAATTTTTCCGAGCTAGTAAAACACATAACATGTATGTTAAAAAGGGATCTGAGATAAAATGTACAGACAATGCAAGGAATTCATTCAGGATATCAAACAAGCTATCATGGAATCCCCTACTCTAATTAGTCTAGATTACAACAAGAGTTTCTATATTTTTTCCTTCGCTTCTTATGACACGGTGGCAACAGTCTCGTTACAGAAAGATGATGACAGTATGGATCACCTAGTTGCCTTTTTCAGCAAAACACTCAAAGATGTTGAACTAAGGTATGATCCCATTAAAAAACAAGCCTATGCTCTCATCAAATCTTTAAAAGATTTAAAAATTTATATCCTCCATACAAAGGTTATTGCATATGTTCCTTCATCCTCCATGAAGGATGTTTTGACTCAACCTGATATTGATGGGAAGAGAGCTAAATGGATCACAAAGTTAATCTAGTTCAACATAGAAGTAAAGCCCACTAAATTGGTAAAAGGCCAAGGCCTTGCCAAGCTTTTGACGGAAGAAAACCATGAGCTGCTGGACATAAATTTCATGGGGGAAAATTCAACGAGTTTGCAGACGAAGGTGGAAGCAGAAGGACAACATAACAACCAACACGTGGCAGAGAATTTGTCTTCTTGTGAGTGGTACTCAGGTATTATTCATTTTTTACAAAAGTTGGAGGTTCCTCCTAAACTCAGCATAACTCAAGCCTGATCCCTTAAGCTCAGAGCCATCAAATTTTGCATTTACAATAATTTGTTGTATTGGAAAGACCCTGTTGGTTTATTACTTAGATGTTTAGACAAAGAAGAGTTAGTTGAAGTTATACATCAGTTTCATTCAAGTATTTGTGGAGGTCACCATTACTAGAAGACCATAGTTCATAAAATTTTAAGGGTTGGGTACTATTGGCCTTTTCTTTTTTCAGATGTGTGCGCTTTCGTCAAAGCTTGTAATAAATGTCAAAGATTCATAGGAAAACATCAGCTAAAATATCTACCCCTGAGACCTATTGTAATGAATGGCCCTTTTCAGTAGTGGGGTTTATATTTTATAGGCGAGATCAATCCTTCGTCTAGTGGCCAACATAAATGGATCTTAGTAGCCACCGAATATTTTACAAAATGGATAGAGGCAGTTCCCACTAGGAATGCCACTCATCAGGTCGTCATGAAATTTCTTTATGAAAACATCCTGAGCAGATTCGGTTGCCCCAAAACGCTGGTAACAGATAATGCAATAGCTTTCAAAGATGATGCATTGGTTGATATGTGTAAATAAATGGGAATCCAATTGGTACATTCTACCCCCTATTACCCTCAAGGTAATGGCCTGGCCAAATCATCCAATAAGAGTCTAATCAGAATCATCAGAAAGCTGTTAGAGGAGAACAAAAAGAATTGGGACTCTAAACTAAAGTTTTCTCTGTGGGCAGACAGAGTAACTATAAAAAATTCCATAGGAACCTCTCCATTCAAATTGGTCTATGGAACTGATGCCATTTTTCATGTTCATCTAGTTTTACCAGTGGATAAATTTTTTCAGGAAGAACAAACTGAGTCAAATGATATGGTAAGAAGAATGCTTGATTTGGTAGAACTGCAACAGGTCCGAGAACAGTTGGTGGACAAATCAGAGGCTCATCAAAGAAGGATCAAGGATACTTTTGACAGGAAGGCAAAGGTAGATAATTTTCAGGTTGGTGATTGGGTTCTGAAATGGGATGCCCTCAGATAGGATAAAGGCAAACACAACAAGTTTGATTCTTTGTGGACCGGTCCTTTCATGATAACTCAAGTACAGCACAACAACACATTCATTATGCAAAGTCTG
Organism: Picea mariana; assembly: GCA_032191745.1. Classification (NCBI taxonomy): domain Eukaryota; kingdom Viridiplantae; phylum Streptophyta; class Pinopsida; order Pinales; family Pinaceae; genus Picea; species Picea mariana. The sequence continues at coordinate 19,337 of JASDQU011246862.1, read as the reverse complement.
GGAGGTGAAGAAATGTTCGGAAGCCCATTCAATGGGTGATTTCTGAAACTCTATTTTGTCTAGGGTTGTGAAGCCTCGTCATTGTAATTTTATTTTTATTCTTTTCTTTTACAGAATAACTCCATGCCCAATGGAAGCACTAGTATATTGTTTTAAGTTTTCTTTTTTAGGAAAGGCATTAGTTCTGTAGTTCTTAAAACCTCATAGGGAGGCGTTCATCCCCAATAGGAGCCAGTGTTATCTCCTCAAATAAATTGATTGATATTTTTCTTTTAGGTGATAGAGTGTCGGTTAAAAAATACGTTTTCAAATTTTAGCAGGTTCATTTTTTAAATCTTTACTCATGTAATAAGTTTTAAATAAAATTTCATTTAGTCTGTGCCAGATTAAATTCAAATCTTAGGTTTCGGTGGCTTAGGCGAACATACCAATTGTTCATTAGCCACCGAAAGAGTTAGCTTTCGGGAGATAAAATAAAGGAATCCAAGGCTATTTAATCACCGAAAGCGTTGATGCAGGCAAAATACCAGACACGTCATTTTGCACATTTCAGATAAGGGGTTCGTTGTTTTTATGATTGCATAAGCTGCTGAAAGTACTGCCGAGGAAACCGTTCATGACTAGAAGAGCCGATCCCCCTATTAGATGAGCACATATTTCGTATCATTGAATGTCATGGTGTTGTACTTCTCTTTACTTTCAGTTAAGATCATCATGACTCTCGCACATCATCAAACTTTTCACCACATTCCTTGCAATCAGTGCCACAATCTAAAAGTGCCTACATTTATCTCAGTCCTAGCCTAGCTAACCTGATTATCTCTGAACCTATGCACTGTAACTCAGTCCAAAATTCACTCCTTCGATCACAGGTGTGCTACAGCATCATGGAGAAATGAAGAAAGGAGTGACGACACTCAGGAAGGAACTTAACAATATTGGGTATTTGGAAGCACATCCTGAGGTATGCCAAATGTTCAAGAATGCAGGATGTTTTAATTTTTGTAAAAAATTATACAGTTTTCATCAACAGGTGGCCAAGGATTTTGCTCTGAGTTTTGATGGAAAGAAAGCATGCATTGGCTAGGATGAATTTGAAATTGATGAATCTCTCATCGCCGAAGTTACAGAGCTTCCAATAGCTGGAGAAATATGGTTTAAGACTACGGTGATTAAGAATATCGAGTTCGGGTCTTATCTTAAATCAGAACACCAGGGTTTAATTTGGAAGAAAGATATCCCTGTATCTTTCCTTGAAGAGAAGTGGCAACAGTTACTCAAGGCTATAATGGTTTATATAACATGTGAGGGGTGATACAACAGGGTCATGATGTATCATTTTAAACTCATAAACCATTTTACAGGAAGAGACCCACTTAATCTACCCTATTTCCTCCACCAAAGTTTATCTAAGATGGCTTATCAGGTCAAATCCAAACCCAGTCAAGTGGCAGGGAGATTATCCCATCATAGCTTAATCAAATTATTGGCTTGTAACCTGTTGCAAAGAAAAGGTAAGGAATGGAATTTTTTCCTATTCTAGAATGAGTTCTAGACCGAGGTTCAATTAGAGGATGGAAAGAGTTATCATTCCAGAAAATCCTCCACTCCCAGAAGTGGAAAGAGAAGGAGAAGAGCTATCTCTCCAACCCCAATCAAGCAACTCTCTCCTTCCTCTAAGTCGGTCAAAGCAAAGAAGAAATTGGATTTTAACCATGAGAAGGAAGAATTCAATGAAATCCTAGTGAATAAAAACATTCTAAATCTCCCATACTCATACTCAGAAGATGAAGAACAACAATTGGGAACAAGGCATGAAGGTTCAGTTACCACGAAACATGGAAACTCTATTTTTGTGGTCATATACAAAGCAAGTTATGAAAATATTCCATCACCCACTCCTCAAGAAGAACAAGATCACCAAGTTGTAGGGGCCTCATCTATCAAACAAGCAAAACAGAGTAAATCAAAAGAGATCAAGAAGCTTAAGAAGAATCTAGCTGAACAGGAGGTGCTTAGGAGGGTGATAAAAACCAGGTATGAAACCCTCTCAAAAAACTTTGCAGAAAGTAATTTAGCCTTAGAGAGGTTAGCCCATGAGATCATAAAGGAGAATAAAAAGAAAGACAAAATTGTAAAGGATTACAACAGTTTATGGAGAGTGGCCCAAGGTTTAAAGAAAAAAGTCAGAGATTTGAGGAAAAAGGCAAGGGAATCAAAACACCAAGCTCATGCTTCACTTGAAACCCTTGCAGAAGTGGCAGTTCAATACAATGAACCAGTAGCAGCCACTAACCTCACAAATCTTGAACAATAAACAAAAAACTAACGACCAGCCCTGAGGCGTTTTTGAGTTAAAGCAAGGTTTCTTTTTAAATTTTGATAATCTCAGGTTTCGATGGCTTAGGCGAACATATCAATTGTTCATTAGCCACTGAAAGAAGACCTTTTGGTAGCTAATCAGCCCAAATTGCAGTTTTCGTAACTACCGAAAGCACTGACAGGGCAGAAAGTTAATTTTTTTGCACAGATCAAAGTTTCTCTTGCTCAAAGGACTAAAAAGGGGTTCCAATCATTGGAGGATAATTAATGACATCTCTATCAAGTGTTTGTTTTGGTTTTGAAGATGTTTCAGATGATCAAAAAGATAGGCAACAATTAGTTGTTGACAAAGTGATAAGATTGTTGAAAGCCAACATGTGTCAAGCTTGATCTCCTCTCATATCATATGAGATCCAGTAGCCTCAGAAGGCTTACTACACCTACCTAGAATCTGAAGACGTAAAGAACAGTTGAGAAGTTTAATTGTTCTAGTTTAATTAGGCAAATATTCGATTTTCTATATTTGGCAAGATTTGATCCAGTAATATAGGATCTGAAAACTGTTTTGTAAAAGGCTATAAAGCCGAAAACTTTTGATGAACTAAGGGTTTGATTTTGAGTTCTATATCCTATTGTTTTTGTATGAAAGACATTTTCTTAAATATATCAAGCCAACAAGCTTCTTTCATCTATTATTAGCATACCCTCCTTCATCTTTGTCTATGAATATGAGTTGAATTCATTCTTTTGTCTCTGTTTAATGGTCCTATGGTAACTGTCATCTTACTTTTGACTGTTAAGCAAAAATCATAAGCATCTTTGGCTAGTTTGTTGACACATCATATATATGGTTTATGTATGTTTTGGTTAACTGATTGGTTTTCTTATCCATTTGTTATACAAACCTATCTGATAATAGCTCTTGAAGGCCTTGTGTTGCATGAGTATAATTAGACTGTCTTGAAGTACAATCCAGAGATTAAGATATTCATCTTGATCCAAACCCACACCTATTATTGATAAAATAGTTTCCAAAAATATTAAGTTACCAGGCATCTATGACTTACATCCTAAGAGAGTTTCCTGGAGTGATAACAACAGGGAAATCATGACTAGTTTTAATTGGTCTCTTGTGTTGTATTTTCCCTCCAACATTGAATGACTCGGGCATGAATGATCCAATTGAGTTGTTTTTATTTAATTGTGATGTATGTTTGATTTCAATTCAGTGATAATTTCATTCAGTTCCCTAAAACTCTGAACCAAGAGGATCTTGTCTTCTAAGTTTTTCCTCCTTAGGCTACTGGAAGACTGGATGTCCACATCAGACCTCTTCATTATCCTCAATATCTCCCCCCTACTCACACTTACTACAACTTACTGAGCAAATTTAGATCAAGACCTCATCCTCTTATGCATACTAGCCCAGTTTTGGCGCAGCACCCCCTACCTCGGCAGGTTCTGCGCGACCTCTCGGTATAAGGATCGTTCATAACCTTCCCCTAGCCGAAGCGGCTCTTTCAGACCCCTATTAGGACCTCATAATTTGATCCACAAGTCCTTCAACTCTTCCCCATGGCCTCTGTACATGTCCTTGAACTTTTCCCCGAAAATAGTATTTCGGGTTTCGGGACCCCTTGAGTCCTGATGTCAAGAGTCCTTGACTCTTCGATCTCTCGATCACCGAAATGTCGACTTTCTGAATTGGCTTAACTCATGGTTATCCCTATGGGCTATACCTTGGTCCATGTGACCTCCCCTCCATATGACCGCAGTCATCTCTGGAACTTTCAATTTCGCGAACTCCGACTCTTGGTCTTCAGGATCCCCGAAATGCTGAATTATGGTATCCTGAAATGCCTCTCCCCGAATTTCTCCTCCAAGGATTAATTTTCCCTATTTTTTCGCACTTCATGATTTCAGAGTTTCCAATGCCAAAATTCTTGGTTCCCTTGTCCTCAGAACTCCCAAAGTTTCGAACTCCGAAATGACAGGAGAATATACCAGTACCTCTCGTCCCGTGCTATTCCTTAGCAGCTTTCGGGTTTTCATGTTTCATGCTTTTCCAATGCAAGGCTTCCTCCTGTCCCTACTCCTTATAATTCCTGGTATCCAAAGTACCGATACAGTCTGTTCACTCCTAGCCAGGATCAACGATTGTGATCCAATCTCAAATCGACGGCCCCGATCCTTTCAGTATTTTTTTCCTTTCAGTATTTTTGTCCCGAAGAGCTCGGATTTCATGTCCTTAGGATTTCTGAAATCTCTATATCTGGTATGATGAAATCTTATCCTTTCCTCGTGACCCGGTAACACTCTTCCTATGCTTTTGGAAATTCATGTTTCGAAACTCCGCGACTCCTAGTGCAACATTTCCTTGTCCTCTCATACTCTCAGTAGCCAAAATACCGAAGTACCAAATCTCGAACCTCCAGTTCTCCTCCTCTAAGCAAGATCAATGGCTCCAAGCTCCCCTTGATCCAACGACTCAGATTCTTTCATGATTATCTGGGTCAATAGTTCTAAACTCTTACCCCTGCATCTTCTGGTAGCCAAAATACCAAAATTCTCCTTTCGGGACTTTTCACCCGATGCTTGGATCGCTCCACATGTCCGCCGCTTGGACGATCCCGATCCTTTTTGGTCTTTGGGACTCCACAACTCCAATGAAACTGATCCTTTGTCTTTCAAATCCCTGGTATCATATTACCCGGTGGTTCCTCGATCTTCACCACATGTCCTCCAAAATATGGACGGCTCTAATCGTCTTCGAGACTTCGCCAATTGTGAAGTCGAAAGACTCCTCCATGTTCTGCTTCCTGATGTCTGAATCCCTGAAATGAGAGGATTGTGTGACACATGTCCTTATCAGATGGATGGTCCCTGTGTCTTCAGGACTTTGGGACCCATGACCTCCAGTCTCCTGGTCTGCCATCCTCTGAACCTCCAAACTTTTGAAGTCTGAAATCTCAATACCTCTGCCCTGTTGGGACTTTCTCGATTCTCTTCTCTGCGTGTGAGGGTTAAACTTCATGCTCCTTTCAATATATCCAATGGCTATCGACTATCTGAGAAAGATTTGACAGTCCAGATCTTCTCCTCCTATGCATGCCTCCTGCTTCTATCTAGACGTCGGATTTCAACGGTCCAGATCTTCCCTTCGGCCTGATCTGACGGCATATATACTCCCTCTGAGCATGCACTTTCTTCTTGAACCTTGGAAGACTTTCCTAATATCAAAGGCCTCGACCTTTGCTCCTAATATGAAGCTTGTAACTCCAGCTTCTATCTGCGCTCTTTGAAAAAGATTTCTCTCCTGAGCTTCCTCAGACTCAAACCCTCCAAAGGGTCTTCTCTACCTCTGCGGCTATTTGTAGGCTCTATACATGAAATCACTCTCCCTCCTGAGCTTCTCTTCTCTGAAACCTTGAAAGGTTTCCACAACTCCTGCACTCCTTACTGAGCCTCTGCACAAACAAAGGTGCTACCTATCCTGAGCTTGTCTATTGCTCAGACCTCTAAGGGATTAACCCTTTTTCCTTCTCCCTTAGATGGAGAATCGGATGCCCTTATGGCACTCTCTTGCTCAAGCAACTTCTTGCTGAGTCTACAAGGTGTTCAGCAACCCTGTCAAGATTCTTCCTTGGAATCTTCTTCTGTTCCATAATCCAAAAGAGTTGTCTTTCCTTTTGTTCTTTTTCTGCACACTGACTCAATGCCCTCTTGGCAGATTTTCTCCAGAGTTCTCTCAGTGACTCTGTTTTCTTATTGAACCCACAATGGAGTTCCTCCTCAATGCAACCCGTGCATCTACTCAATGCCCACTTGGCAGATTTCTTGCAGAATCCCGTAGTGATTATGTCTTCTTGTTGTGTCTTCCTCTACACAATCTTGCCTCGAAGGTGTTCAGCAACCTTGAGATCTCTACCTGAGTTAATGACTTCAGTTAGTGTGCCCTCCTTAGCACGTCTTTGTCCAAATTCCACAGAACTGGAAGTGCCCCCTAAGCATTGGCTATCAAAACCCACAGTGTTCTATCATTCCCTCTTGGCATGAAGCCTCAAAGAACTCCAACCTGGAATCCAATAACTCTACATATAGTAGAACCTATCTATCCCTGCAAACGCACATCTACAACATACATTTACAACATAAATAGAACACACATAGGCATTCACACAACACATAAAATATGCAGGAAAAACTGCTATGGTTTGTATTAATAAAAATGTCTCTTTTTACAAGGTGTTCTTGAGCTCAAACTTTCATAGAGTCTTGGATCCTTCTCTATCTTCTCTCCCCTCTCTTCTACTACTAACTCGAAAACAGATACAAAGATGTTTTACATGAGGGGGGTCTTCAAGCTCTTCCCTCCATCTCACCTACCCTATTCAATTACATTAACTCTACAATTGAATGGGTTGTCTAGTCCAGATCAGATCTAGATCTCAGCCTTACAACCTATTAAAGGCTACCTATTAAATACAGCCTACACTAAGGCATGGCTTTATGGATCTAACAACCTTACAACATTAATGCCTTTACATTCAAATTCAAAATGTGAAAGGCCTGGCGCCTCTCTTCCTTGAATGTGTGCGTTGAGTTGGTTGGATGGCTAGCTTGGAAGTGATGCTCCTACATCATACACCTATTCTACAAAAAATCATGAGCTCCTACTCATGATCTCTCCACCTTGGCTGTTGAAACCCTCCTGGATCCCAAACAACTCTTTGGAGTTGTCTCTCTGCTCCTCTATTCTGTTGTTGTTTCTTCCGTTGCTCTATTGTTGTTGTTGTTTCTCTCCTACTCAGATTCTCATCACTGGCAGTCTCTACTGATCTCAACATCAGCCTTATGATGTCTTCTATCATCTCGTCCAGTTGTTGCAATGGTTGGCTTTGTCCTTGCAGTCTCCTCTGTTGCAATTTCTTTCTGCAAATGGGCAGATCATCATGATCTCCCATGTCATCCTCTTCATCCTTTGTGGCACTAAGTGTCCACTCTGCTGCAAAGTTCATCTTTGCAGTCCTATCACTGATTTGTTGCTCAGCTTCTCCCTGTGACAGTGCTACTACTACCATATCTTCTTGTGTTGGTTCAAGTCCAACCTTTTCCAGCTGCTCCTCAGATTGGAATTTCCCTTCATTAATTCCCAACCTCATCTGTTGTATGTGCATTCTATGCACCTATACCCTTCTCTCCAAGGTTTCAATATGCTCATGGCAGTCATCTACTGGATCTAGATTGTTTATCCAATCCTCCAGCATCTCCAACTCCATCTCCCATGGAGTGAGCAATCTATCTGCCTGCTCTTTTTCCACTATCATCTTCAGTGCTGCAGTCTTCTCATCTCTCTGGCTGAAACTGTTGAGCCATTCCTCAGAATGCTCATTTTCCTCTTCTTGGGAAGCCTCCAACATATTCTCCAATTCTTCTTCCACAACATTCACAGCTGGTTTTCCTTCCCCTATTGTTTCTCCTTCATCGGAAACACAAATCCTCACCTCAACTGGGCTTCCTGGTAGGAATATCCGAATTCCTCCAACCATTAGAAGATTCCTCTGATCCTCCTCTTGGATGGTTCAAGTTTTTAACTTGTCATCACCTTCATTCACATGATCTGCAAAACCACATGAATCTCCACTTACCAGCATCCCTCATTGACATGAACTCACCTTCGAGTTCATGAGACTTTCAGATAGCCTCATTTCTATTCCCATGCCCACCTGGAAAATTGGGATTTTTTTGTTTCCCTCCTGGCAGTCTATGAGATCCTGCAGTGACCTCATCTTATTGCCCTCCTAAAAATATGAAATTCTCTGGCTGTCCTCTTGACAATCTATGAGATCCCGCAGTGATCTCGTCTCATTGCCCTCTTGGCAATTGGGAACTTATGTTCTTCCCTCTTGGCAATATTTGATATCCTCAGCTGATCCCATGTCATCCTCACTACTGAGGTTTCTTCCATCCTCTGGTTCACACACCTGAACCATCTCCTCTTCTGTTCTATTGAGGTTTTCAGCATGCCTCAACCACCTTCTCAACAACCTCTACTATCTTTTGGCCACCAATGCCTTGACTAGCCATTTTATCTTCATCCTAATGGGCCATTCATATACCCATTGCGATTTGGCATCTTGCTCCACCCGCAATGCAAGCTCATCCATCCTCGCTCTGATCTCGGTGAGTTCTTTATCCCTTGCAGCGTTCTCCTACTGCTGGTGGTTCTTCTTTCCACCACATGCATGACCTTCAGTAGTCATCTTCACCTTCTATCTTCCCTCCTAGAAAATATGTGGATGTTCACTCTGCAACTTTGAGTGTTTCCAGCATCCTCCTTGCAATCCTCCTGACTGTCTTTTTGACTGCTTCCTACCTGCAACAATCTTCACAGAGCTTTAACACTCTCTCTTCTCCTTTGCCTGAAATATACAGATAAGATTCAAGCTCTGATACCACTTCTGGTGTGTATCAGAGTGCTCCTTTTCCTTCTTCTCCTTCTGTCTGTGTTAGCTATCGGAAGTCACTCCTGGATTGCTAGCAGGAGCAGAGCCCGACGCCCATCAATTTTAATGTCACGATTTGTTTAAAGGGTGATCAAATGGAGGAAAACTCAAAACAGCACGATCTCAACTCAGAAACTAGACCAGGCATGCATGAACGAGTGAGGTATTGATAAACTCCAAATATTGAGTCGTAGTAAAAGGGTGAGCAGGTGGAAGACTTATGCAATAAGGATGCAAAGGTCTATAATAAACATCAGGTTCATCATAGACTGGAGAAGAATGTATTCAAACGCAAAACCCTTTTACATTCAAACACAAACACCAGAGAGTACAAGAATGCCACAACAAATCCTTTATCCTAGCATAACTGCAACAATCCACGTGAATCCTTCACTGTGAACACTCTGGCATAAGATGAAACAAAGATGGAAGGAAAGAGAACTATTTGTTATAAACCAAGAAGTCTCAAACACAGAGGTATAACCAGGAAACCAGAGTATTTGCTGAAACTTTACAGTCGGGAGCTTAGCTCTACCATCGATAGATACAAAAATGGCAAAAATGCCTACATATACTCAAGATAACAATAGCGGCGGAACCAAGAAATTGCATTGAAGGCTTTGCATCTGCATGGCTTCTGACACCCTGCAGCCGCAATCTTTGAATAATCGTGCAACTTGTGGCAGACACGATAGATCTTCTGACAGTTACATCGGCGAATCGACGTGATTTTAATTCATTGCAGGACGTCCCCATTATGGCGGAGACGATGTCTAACCACCCTCAACCGCCTCAATAACTGCTTCTTGGGATTGAGAACGGCCAGGCCAGCGCAGCATCTCGGGATAGGGAAGACTTCTCGCGCTGCCACCTAGAACAACTGAATAGCTCGAGGGACGGACGTGAGGGCCAGCGCGGAGGACATGGTGTATGGTAGGAGTGATGGCATCGGGGAGCGTGTGGAAAGAGTGGAGAGAAGTGAGAGTGATGACAGAGAGGGGTGACAGGGGATGATCCATGGCGGAAGACACCCAGATAGATAGGGAGAAGACGGGAGAAATGAACTCGCCTTCGAGTGAGAAACTAATGTGGAGAGGAACGGGACGCGTGGCAGGAAAAGAGCGGATGGTGAGACGAAAGGAGAGCCACGCGGACCAAAGAGGAGAGGTGAATGGATGACACACGGTAGTAGGGGAAAGGCAAAACGAAGAATGAAATGACAGGAGGAGGGCCCACACTGGTTAAGTATAGGGCAGCTGAGAGGGGTGGGGATACACGAGCGCCGTTGATTTGGGCGCTACGATCGTGGCCATCGGGAAGCTGCACATGGGATTTCGGACCCCCCCCCCTCCGTTTAAAGGTAGAAAGGCGAGGGGGGTCCAAAATGCTCTTCATCGCCATTGATCCGGGCATGCTAATCTGAACCGTCGGAGAGTTGCGCCCCCGATTTCGGACCCCCCCCCCTGCTTAAAGATCGGAAGGCAAGGGGGGTCCGAAATCCAATACGCGTCGTCGATCTGGGTGTGCAGATCTGGACCACCCGATCTTGCTTTCTGCTTACCACGGGCGCGTTATCGCCCAGAACTTTGGACAAGTGGGTTTTAACCCATTCTTTTTTGTTCTTACCCCCTATGCAAGAAATATCACTAACAGTCTGATATATACAACCAAAAACAAGCTCTGATACCACTTATGGTGTGTATCAGAGTGCTCTTTTTCCTTCTGCTCCTTTTGTCTGAGATATACAAATAGAAACAAGCTCTGATACCACTTATGGCACAACACCCCCTACCTCGGCAAGTTCTGCACGACCTCCCAGTCTAAGGATCATTCATAAACTTCCCTGAGACGAAGCGGCTCTTTCAGATCCCTATCGGGACCTCAGAATTCGGTCCACAGGTCCTTCAACTCTTCCCCATGGACTCTGTACATGTCTTTGAACTTTTCCTTGAAAATAGTATTTCGGGTTTCGGGACCCCTTGAGTCTTGATGTCGAGATTACTTGACTCTTCGATCTCCCAATCACCGAAATTTCGATTTGCTGAATTGGCTTCACTCATGATTAGCCCCCTGGGCTATACCTTGGTCCATGTGACCTCCCCTCCATATGACCGCGGTCATCTCCGGAACTTTCAATTCCGCGAACTCTGACTCTTGGTCTTCAAGATCCCCGAAATGTCGAATTCTGGTATCCCGAAATTCCTCTCCCCGGCTTTCTCCTCCAAGGATTACTTTTCCTCGGTTCTTCGGGCTTCGAGATTTTGGAGTTTCCAATGCCGAAATGCTTGGTTCCCTTGTCCTCAGAACTCCTGAAGTTCCGAACTCCGAAATGACAAGAGAATATACCAGTACCTCGCGTCCCGTGCTATTCCTTAGCAACTTTTGGGTTTTTGTGTTTCATGCTTTCCCAATGCAAGGCTTCCTCCTGTCCCTGCTCCTTGGACTTCTCGGTATCTGAAGTACCGATACAGTCCTTTCACTCCTGGCCGGGATCAATGGTTGTGATCCAATCTCAAATTGATGGCCATGATCCTTTCAGGATTTTCGTCCCTAAGAGCTCGGATTTCATGTCCTCAGGATTTTCGAAATCCCAATATCCGGTATGCCAAAATCTTATCCTTTCCTCGTGACCTGGCAGCACTCTTCCTATGCTTTCAAAAATTTGCATTTTGGAACTCCGCAACTCCTAGCGCAACATTTCCTTGTCCTGTCGTACTCCTAGTAGTCGAAATACCGAAGTACCAAATCCCGAACCTTCAGTTCTCCTCCTCTGAGAAAGATCAATAGCTCCAAGCTCCCCTTGATCCAATGGCTCAGATTCTTTCAGGATTCTATGGGTCAAGAGTTCTAAACTCTTACCCCTGCATCTTCCGGTAGCCGAAATACCAAAATTCTCCTTTCGGGACTTTTCACTCGATGCCTGGATCGCTCCACATGTTCGCTGCTTGGACGATCCTGATCCTTATCGGTCTTTGGGACTCCACGACCCCAACAAAACTAATCCTTTGTCTTTCAAATCCCCGATATCTGATTACTTGGTGGCTCCTCGATCTTCACCATGTGTCCTCCCATAGATGGATGACTCTGATCGTCTTTGGGACTTCACCAATTGTGAAGTCGAAAGACTCCTCCATGTTCTTCTTCCCGATGTCCAAATTCCCAAAATGAGAGGATCTCGTGACATGTGTCCTTCTCAAATGGACGGTCCCTGTGTCTTCAGGACTTTGGGACTCGTGACCTCCAGTCTCTCGGTCTGCTATCCTTTGAACCTCCAAACTTTCAAAGTCTGAAATCCCGATACCTCTGCCCTATCGAGACTTTTCGAATTCTCTGCTCTGCACGTGAGGGTTAAACCTCGTGCTCCTTTCGACAAATCTGACAGATATCGGCTGTCTGAGCAAGATCTGACAATCCATATCTTCTCCTCCTGTGCACACCTCCTGCTTCTATCTGGACGTAGGATTTCAACGGTCCATATTTTCCCTTCGGCTTGATCCGACGATAGTTGTACTCCCTCTGAGCATGCTTTTTCTTCCCGAACCTTGGAAGACTTTCCCAATATTAAAGGCCTCGACCTTTGTTATTGCTATGAATCCTATAACTCCATCTTCTATCTGTGCTCTTTGAAAATGTTTTCCCTCCTGAGCTTCCTCAGACTCAAACCCTCCAAAGGATCTTCTCTGCCTCTACGGCTATTTGCAAGATCTGTGCATGAAAGCACTCTCCCTCCTCAGCTTCTCTTCTCTGAAACCTTGAAATGTTTCCACGACTCCTGCACTTTTTACTGAGCCTCTGCACACACAAAGGTGCTACCTGTCGTGAGCTTGTCTGCTGCTCATACCTCTATGGGATTAACCATTTTTCCTTCTCCCTCAGATGGAGAATCTGATGCCCTCTTGGCACTCTCTTGCTCAAGCAACTTCTTGTTGAGTCTACAGGGTGTTCAGCAACCCCGTGAAGATCCTTCCTTGGACTCTTTTTCTATTCCAGAACCCAAAAGAGTTCTCTTTCCTTATGTGCTCTATCTGCACACTGACTCAATGCCCTCCTAGCAGAATTTCTCCAGAGTTCTCTCAGTGACTTTGTTTTCTTCTTGAACCCACAATGGAGTTCCTCCTCAATGCAACCCGTGCATCTACTCAATGCCCACCTAGCAAAGTTCTTGCAAAATCCCATAGTGATTATGTCTTCTTGTTGTGTCTTCCTCTACACAGTCTTGCCTCCAAGGTGTTCAGCAACCTTGAGGTCTCTTCCTGAGTTAATGACTGCAGTTAGTGTGCCATCCTTAGCACGTCTTTGTCCAAATTCCACAGAACTGGAAGTGCCCCCTAAGCACTGGCTATCAGAACCCACAGTGTTCTGTCACGCCCTCTTGGCATGAATCCTCAAAGAACTCCAACCTAAAATCCAAGAACTCTACAGATAGTAGAACCTATCTGTCCCTGCAAATGCACATCTACAGCATACATTTACAGCATAAATTGAGCACACATAGACATTCACACAACATAGACAATATGCAGGGAAAACTGCTCTGGTTTGTATTAATAAAAATGTCTCTTTTTACAAGGTGTTCTTGAGCTTAGACTTTCACAGAGTCTTGGCTCCTTCTCTATCTTCTCTCCCCTCTCTTCTACTACTAACTCGAAAACAGATACAAAGATGTTTTACATGAGGGGTCTCTTCGATATCTTCCCTCCATCTCAGCTACCCTATTCAATTACATTAACTCTACAATTGAATGGGTTGTCTATTCCAAATCAGATCTAGATCTCATCCTTACAACCTATTAAAGGCTACCTATTAACTACAGCCTGCACTAAGGCATGGCTTTATGGCTCTAACTGCCTTACAACATTAATGCCTTTACATTCAAATTCAAAATGTGAAAGGCCTGGCATCTCTCTTCCTTGAATGTGTGTGCTGAGTTGGTTGGCTAGCTGGCACATGGCTGGCTTCGAAGCGATGCTCCTGCATCAAGTTTTCTGAGTTAAAGCGATATAATCCTGAGTCTGCATCCATTATACCCCCCTTTAAATTTATTCATTGTGACATATAAAATGATGGGTATCGGGCTTACCTCTGTTGCAATCAGGAGGTGACTTCTAGTGCTAACGGCGTTGAACAACCAGTTAATTGAGCTAGCCATGCATTGTAATGGGATATTTTTGTGATGAATATATTAGGATTTTTAGCCATAGATTTTGATATAAATATGTAACATATTGGGAGATGAGGAGTTTGCTCGGTTTGATTTAGTTAGTTGATCCAGCTAGATATTATCCTGATAAATTTCGATTATGATAGATTAGTTTATGTTACCATTTGTTTGATACTAATACCAGAGCTATTGAATCTAACAATCATAGGTTAAGAAATATGAATAAAGGAATGATAGAGATAAATTACAAAATCTTGTGTTGTCTATGTTTTTGTGTTTGATTATGAAAACTATTTGCATGCATTGTAGAATAGCTTCATTTGATAGTTAAATAATGGTGCAATTATTCATGATTATGACAGTAACAAATATATATTGTTAACTTGAGTACATTAAATATAGAAATATGAACCATGGGTAAGTTTATAACAGGACAAAATTGAATTGTGCACCTAACATACTAAGGAAGAACGAACTGAACATTTGCTTCCCATTCCCTTACCACTGCAGAATAATGGTTCTTACATTCCCCATAGATACCTCGGGTGAGACTTTATCTATGCAATCTCATGATGCCAAAGGGGTTGGTGTATGGTATTTTTTTTTGGTATTAAATAATTCGAACCTTGGGTCTTACAACATGCACCCTGAATAGCACCAAAAATACCCAATAGAGTATAATTCGGACTTAATGGGGGTTTTGAAATACTCCCACATAGTTATTGGAGGATCACCCTCCAACCTAAGTGTCTATGTGTGGATTTCCCACTAGGTTAATGCATGGCCCTCTAGTTTCATTCAGGAAAATGAAATATGTTGCATGGCCCTCTAGTTTCATTCAGGAAAATGAAATATGTTGCATGACCCAAATGTCGCTCCAAGAGTTGTTTACTAGTGAAATCCAAAGGCCTTTCATATTGCATGAAGACTACCCCAATTCCTTTCATTGAAGCATCACATTCCAAGACAAAAGTCTTGGTAAAGTCTAGAAGTGATAGGACATGATTCATTCACATATCTTCTTTCAAGGTGTGTAAGGATTGATTAGCAGTTGAATTCCAAGCGAAAGAATTCTTTTTAAGGAGAGTAGTGAGAGATGTTGTAATTTTTCCATATGTTGGTTGGTTTCTAGTATGTGCAGGGGTTGTAAGACCCAAGGTTCAGTTTCATTGTGACCAAAAAAAAAACCTCGAGACATAGGCCCTTTTAGCATCACATGTTTGTGCAGAGGAAGTCTCACCCGAGGTATATATTGGGGACGCAAGAACCAGGTTTCTGTAGCAGTAAGGGAAAGGGAGGCTTATGCGTGGATCATTCTTCTTGATATTAACTTATGTATGTTCTTGATTATTCCCTAAAATATAAAATCCATACATAAACAGTACTGCATAACTAATCCATAGACCAAATCCATTCTTTAAAGTATATCATTTATAAACACATAAAGACAAGTAATGAACAAAAAATGTAACATCCTCTGTAAATTCCTTTTTTATTCATCTATGTTTGTCTATTACATTTATGATCTTTTAATAGCCTCACTTTTCTTCTATGCGCATACTCTCATACTCACATACACATACCTATGTCTTTCTCTCCCAATCTCTTTACATATTTATACCCCAAAATATAGGGTTTCAAGTTCTATTGTTATCTATCCCAAAATAACCCATTACAATGAATGGCATATCTATCTCCAGTTAACTGGATATTTTCCTTCTTCTACTTCTTGTTCTTTATACATCTTTTTTGTTGTCCTTTTATTTCTATAAACTCGCACTTTCATCATTTGCACTTCCTTTTCTCGCTCGCTTTCTTTATCCTTTTGTCTTTTCACTGTCTCTGTCCTTTGTGTCCTTCTGCTCCCTTTCTATCTTCTATGTGAATCCTTCCTTCTACGTGATTCCTTCTTACTTAGATTTTTCTCAAAATTGTATCAAAAACTACCTACCCAACATGCCCCCAACACTCACCTATGGCTCATCCCAAGCCCCTCAGTCATGTTACCTATTCTTCCATGCTACAATGAATTGTTGTGTTGTATCCTTAGTTTTTTCCACCTGTGTGATAATGGTGGCTTCTTGTGTTTTGTCATGTATCTAACTGCTTAGTCGGTCTTTTTCCTTTAGTTCCTTTATGTTTCCTTGTAATATGCCTTAGAGTGTCATTTGTTTCCCTCTTGAATGCCTCTTCTAGCCTGATAATGGCTTAAGTTCGTACAACAACATTAGGAGGTGTGTTGCTAAGGGGGGAAACATCACTTCTCTGAGGAAAAATAATTGGTAAGCCTCATATTCTTGTAATTGTCTTCTCTATAGATAATCTATTGAGGTTTCTTTAGGCCGACATCCTCCTCCTTTAATCTGGTTCAGTTGGGGTGATGTATACGAGGTCAATTTCCAGGAAACCTCGCTTACAGTGGGATCCTAGTCCATTTCCTGCACTTTTACTATCATTAAATATTCATAATTCTTGAAGCATATATTAACTTTGATCTGATAATCGTGCAACTTTACACAAAAAATTATGTGAGTCCCTTCTTTTGGTATGTGCTCAGTGTCTTAGTATGGGTCCCCAGCCACCTCTGATACTGGTTTTTCTTTGAGAACATCCTGGTCCGTAAACTTCAGGTTGGTAGGTTTTTCCACCATATTGTCTTCCCTACTCATCCTGAAGGGGGTCAGTGGTATTCCTAGTTGATCTTTTCCCATTTGTCGAGAATGACCACTTTCTTGAACTGGCACTGTGTTTGTGCTCCACGAGTTGTAGCTTGGATCTGTTCTTGCTGGGCTCTCCTATTTTATCACTATGATATACAAAAATGAGTTCCACTTATCTATGTTCTTATGATTTTGTGGTTTCGTGCTGATCGTAGCTATCCCATCTTATTTTAACTAAATCATCTCATTTGCCACTGGAGTTGATGAGTTGTGCCATCATTGCATATTAATTACAAAATCCTTCATGTGATTTCTCCCACGTACCACCACTAGGATGTTAAGAACCAAATATCAATATAGCATAGAAAAATCTCAGAAAAAGTACTCAACGCCTTGAAAAAAAAGATAATTCCAGATAATAAGCCTCTTTGAGGGGGCAACCTCCTTTTACCCCACTTAAATGTTCAAGTACAAGATGATTCAAAATGAAAATGTCTCCTTGGTATATATAGGAGACTAGGAGGTATAATTACAACTAATGGCCTAAAGCTGACATAAATAAAATAGCATTACTAATATAATATGCCCCAATTAAGGGGTAATGAGCCAATATTTGGGCTTAACATGCCCCTCCCCTTGAGACAATTGTTGTTCGCAACGCTTCAGTAACTTTGGATGCTTCTGTATAAAAGACTCATCTTCCCAAGTTGAATCTTTAGCCAGTTGTTTCCTCCATTTAATGAGATACTCTGAAATGGATCTATTCCCCAGCTGGCGAATTCTTGTGTCAGTAATGGATTCAGGCTCCAATATGATTTTCCTTCCTCATCAAGTTCTAGCAATATAGTTTGAACTGGGATCTTGTCGCCTATAACCTTCTTTAAGCATGAAACATGGAAAATTGGGTGTAATCGTGAAGATGCAGGCAACTCCAATTTGTATGCCATAGTACCAATCTTTTGCAACACCTTATAAGGGCCATAGTACGTTGGTGATAATTTATTATCCTTCTTGTCTTGCTTGAGGGACATATGTTTGTATGGTTGCAGTCATAAAAACACCCAATCCCCTACTTCAAAACTTATTTCACTACAATGTTGATCTGCTTGTTGTTTCATGCGATTATGTTCCATGGTTAGGTTGTCCTTTAAGATTTGGAGAACTTGTTGTTGATTCTCAATGTGATCTTCCACTGCTTGAACCTTAGATTTTTATTTTAGAGAAGAAGTGATGGAAGGAGGGTGGTAGCCATAAAGTGCCATAAATGGTCTCATTTTTGTTGCAGTCTGAAAGGAAGTGTTATACCACCATTCTGCCAAGGGTAACCATTTGAACCATTGTGTTTGTTTATCAGAGACAAAGCAATGAATGTAGCCTTAAAGACATTTGTTCACTATCTTGGTTTGTCCATCAGATTGAGGATGATAGGATGAGATATGAGCCAATTGAGTACCCAAACAAGAAAATAATTATGTCCAAAAATGTCCAGTGAAGATGGGATCTCTATCACTTACAATAATCTTTGGGCTGCCATGTAGATTTTGAACTGTCTCCATGAATGCGGTGGAAACTATAATAGATTTGAATGGATGAGAGAGTGCACAAAAGTGTGCGTACTTGGTCAGTCTATCAACAATCACCATGATTACACTCTTTCCTTCAGACTTTGGTAACCCTGTGATGAAATCCATGGAAACCTCTTCCCAGCGCTGAATTGGGATGGATAATGGTTGTAAAAGACCTGGGGTCTTAATTGTTTCCACCTTATTTTGTTGGCAAACCAAACATTATGCCACAAACCTTTGAACATCAATTTTAAGGCAATCCCAAAAAAAATCCTTCTTGACTCTATGGTAGGTTTTCAAAAATCCCGAGTGCCCTTCTACTGGAGAGGTGTGCAATTCCAATAGTACCTTTTGTTTGAGTTGGAAGTTCTTACATAAATATAAGCAATATTTATACCATAGTGAATCATTTTTCCATGTAAATGTATCTGATGCACTCAAATCCTACTACAACCTTTGAATGAGAGTCCACACTTTTTCGTCATTCTTCCATTCATCCCTTGCTTCTATTATCCAATTGGGTTGGATGATTGAGATAGCATAGAGAAAGACCTCAACATCTTCATCCTTTCTTGAGAGTGCATCTGCCACAACATTTTTCTTCCCCTTTTTATGGAGGATTTCAAAATCATAACCTAATATATTGGCTACTCATTTTTTTTGTTCTTATGAAGATAGTATTTGTTCCAAGAAGTATTTAAGACTATCATGATCTGTTTTGACCTTGAAGTGCCTACCTATTAGGTAAGGACGCCATTTCTTCAATGCATGTAGTGTTGCCATCATTTCCTTCTCATAAATGGGTTTGTGTAAGTCCTTTCCCTTGAGTGGTCGACTTTCAAAAGCCAGGGGCCTTCCTTCTTGCACTAGGACAACACCAATTCCATTTCTCGAGGCATCACATTCCATAATAAAGGTTTTTGTAAAGTCTGGAGTGGTCAAGACAGGAGCTTTACACATCACCTCTTTAAGTTGTTCAAAAGCTTTAGTTGCCTCTAGAGTCCATGAAAATCGATCCTTCTTAATTAGTGTCATTAAAGGTGTTTCTATTCTTCCATAGTTCCGAACAAACTTGCGGTAGTAACCTGTCAAACCCAAAAATCCTCTAAGATTCTTCAATGTT